>PVKS010021811.1:0-34648 GCA_004027875.1 Aplodontia rufa | reverse complement strand
AGAAAGTTGGTCTATTAGCATATGTTAAATCCAGATAAGATGTAATGTTTTACAACCTAATACTTTTTATAGAGATATAGTGGGAAGGGGAAGGGTGGGATAAGGGAGGGTAATTGGGGGGGTGGCACTTCTGGGGGTAATTGCAATATCCAGAATATATACACATTTTATATTATTTTGTTAAAAACTTGTATGGTTGTTCAAAAATAAAAAAAAATTTTAAAAAATCTATTAAGTCACATAACCACAGCTGAACCAGCTTTCCTTTGTGCTTGTATTTTTTGCACAGTATTGCAATGACGCATTTTAAATAATATA
Organism: Aplodontia rufa; assembly: GCA_004027875.1. NCBI lineage: Eukaryota > Metazoa > Chordata > Mammalia > Rodentia > Aplodontiidae > Aplodontia > Aplodontia rufa. The sequence continues at coordinate 34,330 of PVKS010021811.1, read as the reverse complement.
CATTTTTTATCTCTTTTTACTTGTGTAAAGAATTACAATTGAGTTTGTGAATTGATTTGATATCTGGTAACTTTGTTCAATTGTTTTTTATTTTAAAAATTATTACTCAAATGATTTGGAACTTTCTATATAAATAATCTCAAGATGGGCACCTAATGACAGTTTTGATACTTTTGTAATATTAGAACCTTTTATATCTATTTTCACTTTACTCATAGTACAACTCTCCAAAAATAAAGCACAATAATAGTGGAAAACCTACATCATAATTATAAAGAAAAGGTTTCACAATTTCACTACATAAAGGTTTCTCATGCATATTGTAAATATACTTTTGATTTTAGAATCGCTCAATATTTACAGAAAAGTTACAATGATAGTAGAGAGAAGTCTGTATATCACAACCCCATTTATTGATGCATGTTAGAATGGTACATTTCCCATGATGTCTAGGTCCTTGCTTTGTATGTTACCTGAGCATGTCAGGTATTATTTAGAATGCCCCACATTTCTTTGATGCTTTTGTTGTGACTAGACTGGGTTGGGTAGAAAAGCAACAGAGGTAAAATGCTTTTCTCATCACATCCTGTAAACAGTACCTGTTATCAAAAAAACTTATCACTGCTATGTTGATCTTGACCTTCTGGTTGAGGCAGTATTTGTCTGATTTCTGCATTGTATGATTATTCTTCTCCCACTTTTCATACATTTTAGAAAGAATTTTTATGCAAGGTCTATATTTGGAATTCAGGAAGTTATACTCTACCAGTTTGGATAGAAAAAATTACATAAGTTATTTGTAATTTTCTGCAAAAAATCCATCTATCACTTATTTATATCAGTATAGATTCATTGACATTTATTTTATTTTTAATTTTTTTTTTTTTTTGGTATGGGGTGAGGTGGGAACCCAGGGGCACTTATCCACTGATTTCCAGACAGGGTCTCACTAAGTTACTTAGAACCTCACTAAGTTGCTGAGCATGGCTTTGAACTTCTGATCCTCCTGCCTCAGCCTCTTGAGTCACTGAGATTACAGATGTGTGCCACAGTGCATAAGGTTAATTTTTATTTTATGCTTTGAGCTATAATCCACTATGACTTTATTCATTTGTTGCTCAATTTATTGAGGTATTTATCATGTGAGCTGTTTCAGTTAGCTCTTGGCATCCTTTTGAACCCCATGCCCATCATTGTGAGTGTGTGTGTGTGTGTGTGCGCACGCACGCGCGTGTGAGCATGCATGTGCATTTGATGTATACTCTCTTACTTTCTAACACTATAAGATGATCCAGTCCATGTTGTATGTTGTATATTCACCTTCCCAGGCCTAGACTCAGGTAGTTCTCTAAGGAGCCCTGTTTCCTTTTGTTAGAGAATGAATTCAGAAACTGAAATATGGGCCCTAGGTGTACTCATTGCTGCTGTTAAATTTTGTTATTGTTTCTAGACTATCTTAGCTAAAACAACAAGTAAATACATAAGTGTGTACTAATTCGTGTATGTGCATATTTATAAATAATATTATGCCTACCCATCTCTATCTATACTGAACAAGCTCATGCTCATCTCTCCAGCTTCTTCCCATTGTCACATGGATTATTATTCTATTGTCCTAATTATCCTTTTCTCCTCTTGCTTACACAACCTCCCCTTCAACAGTGAGACATTGGCATTGATTTACTTAATTGCTGAACTGCAGTAGAGCAGTGTTAGAAACACTATTTCATCAACTAGAGTGATGATGTAGTTTCTTTTTTTATTGAGAGATTTATTATAGAACAACCAATCAAGTTTTTCACAAAATAATATAAAATGTGTATAGATTCTGGACATTAGGATTACCCCCAGGAGTGACCCCCCAATTACCCACCCTTATCCCTCCCTTCCCCTTCCCACAATATCCCTAAAAAAGTATTATGTTGTATAACATTACACCTTATCTGGATTTAACATACCTTATCTGGATTTAACATATGATACTAGACCAAGTTTCTCACTGGCCAGGGTCTAGTTCCAGCCTCCACAGATGAGTGGAGATATTTGACCCTTGGTTCTCTGGGTTGTACTGATTTCACTCAGCATAATTTCATCCATTGCCATCCATTTACCTTCAAAGGCAGCAATATCATTGTTTCTAATTGCTGTGTAAAACTGTGGTATGTATGTACCACAGTTTTTGGATCCATTCATCCAGTGAGGGATATCTGGGTTGTTTCCATAAGTTAGCTATTACAAATTGAGCTGCTATGAACAAAGATATTGCTGTGTTGCTGTAATATGCTGATTCTAAATCCCCTGCAAAAATACCCAGGAAAGGAATAGCAGGATTGTATGGTGGGCTCATCCCTAGTTTTTTGAGGGTTCTCCACACTGCTTTCCAGAGGGGCTGTACCAGTCTGCAGCTCCACCAACAGTGTGCTAGTGTACCTATTTCTCCACAACCCCTCCAACATCTATTATTGTTTATTTTCTTCATTTTTGCCATTCCGACTGGCATAAGGTGATATCTTAATGTAGTTTTCATTTGCATTTCTCTGATTACTAGTGATTTAGAGCATTTTCTCATGTATTCATTGGCTTGATTAATCTCCTCTGTTGAGAAGTTTTCGTTTAGCTCTTTGGCCCATTTATTAATTGGGTTGTTTGTGTTTTTGTAGTTGAGATTTTTGAGGATTTTGTAGATTCTGGATATGAGGCCCCTGTCAGAGGAATCACAGTCCATGATTCTCTCCATTTCCGTAGGAAATCTCTTGACTGTTTTGATTTTTCTTTGGCAGTACAAAAGCTTTTTAGCTTTATGTTACCCCATTCACTGATTATTGACTTTATTTCCTTCACTTCACATGTTGAGAAAGTCTTTGCCTACTCCCAAATGTTGAAGTATTGGACCTAATTTGTCTTCCATCAGTTCCAAGGTAGCTGTTTTAATTCCTACCTCCTTGATCCATTTTGATTTGATTCTCATGCAAGGAGAAAGATATGGGTCAAATTTCAACTTTCCGCAAGTGTCTGTCCAGTTTGTCCAACACCATTTGTTGAAGAGGCTGTCTCCCCTCCATATAATATTTTGCGATGTATAGTTTCTTATGCCTTAATCTTGGAGATGCCACCACTGCCAAAGTTAAGTAGGTTAGCTCTTTCCCCTGCCACCCCACTCAGTAAGGTTGATCTTTCACAGTATGGTTACTTTGTTTCATCCAGGAATTCCTCCAACCTCCTAAATTATTCCTTTAACTATGCATAAACTTGTGCTTTAAAAGCCTATGAGTTTGGACAAATGTAGTGTCGTGTGTACGTTATTATAGCATTGTACAGAATTTTCCTGTCTTTCTAAAAACCTCTTGGGCTTCACCTATTCAAATCCCACCACCACAAACACAAAAACCTATTTGCTCTCTCACCTGAATATGTAATCAATCATACTTACATAGACAAATGTAATCAATCATACTTACATAGACAAAGTGGGCTTTTTTCCATTTACAAATATGCATTTAAATTCATCTCTCTTGCCATACCATATACTCCATTCCTCTATTTCTGAATACTATTCCACAGTATGAATATATCATACTTCATTAGTTCATTTACCTATTGAACAGAATCTTGGTTCCTTACTGTTTATGAACATTAAGAATAAACTTCCCTGTTGGCTTTTTGTGAAAATAAAATTTTTAACAAAATTGGGTAACAACTAGAAGTGCAAGTTCTGCATCCTACATTAAGACCATATTTAGCTTTGCAAGTAACTGCCACAATACATTCCAAAGAGACTGTGTCATTTTGCAATGCCACCAGCAATGAAAAAGAGTTCCTGTTGCTGGGCATTCCCTTCAACAATTAGATTTGCCATTTTACTTCATTTGTCATAGATGTGTTACGGTATTTAATTATTGTTTTTATTTGAATTATCAAATTATTAATAATATTAAAAGTGTTTATGTATGTCATTGTCATCTGCATATCTTCTTTATTGAGATATTTGCTCATCTTTTACCCATTTTGAATATTTTTTTATAGTGGAATCTTTGTCTATAGAATTTTTTTTCAGGCTACAGCGGTGGCTCAGTGGTTACGGCGCTTGCCTGGTTTGCGCAAATACACAGGTTCAAACCCCAGCACCCACGTACACAACTAAGTGTCAGAGCAACGAGAGCCATGTGAAAAACTCAATAAAAATTGATTCTCTCTAAAAAAGTATTAGGTTGTATAACATTACACCTTATCTGGATTTAACACATGATAATAGACCACCTTTCTCAATGGTCAGGGTCTAGATCCAGCCTCCACAGATGAGTGGAGACATTCAACCCTTGGTTGTCTGGGTTAAGCTCATTTTACTCAGTATAATTTCTTCCACAGGGATAAGGGTGGGTAATTGGGGGGGCACTCCTAGGGGTAAATCTAATATCCAGAATCCATACACATTTTATATTATTTTGTTAAAAACTTGTATGGTTGTTCAATAATAAATTTCTCAATTAAAAAAAGGAAAAAATTGATTCTCTCTGTCTCTCTCTTTCCCTCACCATCCTTTAAAAAAAAGAATTTTTTTCTATAGACCTTGAATAAATATTTCTTATCAAAAAAGAATTTTTCTTCTTTTTGCAAAGAAAATTTATTCTGAAAGGTTGTTGACGTTTACAATTTTTTTTGCAAACTATTGAGTTAATTATTTAGTCCGTTTTCCCTCAGAGTGACACCATTGTATATAAATTTTGCATTTGTATATAAATATTGCATGCTATTAGTTCAATCCTGTATTTTTTCTTTGTTCTTCCCTCTTTTCTCCTATTTTTCTTGGAAAATATGTACCTCATTGTGTAATTTTGAGTGCAACAATAAATGTTTTAATCTACAGTCATATAAATATCATTTAGTCAATATATATAGTTAATGCATTTGCAAAACAAGATACAACCTTTAGATTATGTAACTGTCCATGAACTTTTTACATACTATTTGAAAAATTCACAAGCTATTATTATTTTCTTACAAGTAAGCATTTGCTCAGAATTACCCATATTTTTTAACAATGTCTATGCTTTTGTTCTTTCCTTAAAATCTCTCATCTCACATTATTTTTCTGCTATAAATGTGTGTCTCTTGAAATTTTGTTAGTGAAGCTTATCTGGTGGCAAAGCTTATTTCTAAACATGAAAATACTTTCATTCTCTCTCTCTCTTTAAAGAAAATTTTGCGAAATTTACAATTCTTAGTTAAGAGTGTTTCTCATCATACTGGAAGTATGATCATACCATCTTTCAGCTTCTATCATTGCTGTTGAATGTCTATTTGTTACTAATTTTGAAGTAATCTGCTTTCTTTTCTCCTTCTTTTAAAATGTTCATCAATTGTCTTTCCTACAGACTTAGAATGATGTATCAAAAATTATTTTTTACTCTGCACAATACTGAGTCCTACATTAGAGGTGTACTTATGAATTTCTCAAAAGAAGAAAAAATTTGGCCCATTAATATTAAATATTTTCTTCCATTCTTCTCTCTTTCTGGAACTGCCATTATGCATATATTAAATTTTGGCCATTTCTTTTAACCTCCATTTAATTTTCCCCAATTTCTTTGCTCTCTGTGCATCATCCATATAGTTTCTTCGTATTCAGTCTCCAGTTTACTCTGTGTCTGCCTAATTTGTCATTGAATATTTGTATTAATTTTTAAATTTTTGCTTATCTCATTAGTTCTGAAATTTCTATTTTGTTCTCATAAATGCTGCTTACTCTTACATTTTCTTATCTCATTTTGATATTTTTTATAATTGGAATTATATTAATGCTTTTGTATACCTTCCTGTTATTGCATATCTTTGATCTATCATTTCTGGGTTTTTTACCATTGTTTCTGCTTGTTTTGTCAGCAGCTTATAGTCTAAAATAGTTTATGAGGTTTTTCTTGAAAGTTTACATTATATAAAAGATACAGAATTTTGCTCATCTTTAACTTAATTTTTATTGTGAAAATTCCTCAAGAACTCATATCCTCATGGATTCTTCCAAATAGGATTTGCATTTCTCTTTTTTTTTTTCCTCGATAAACATGGTCTTACAACTAGGAGGGCTTCATCATCAAACAATCAAGAACAAAAGTGACAGAACAAGCCAATACTGGTGCCAGACCATTGTTTCCCTCTGTTGGGTTCCCCATGGGTCCATGTTTCACTTTACTTAAGCCATAAGTTAATTGGGCTTCTCGTGGAAGTCGGAGGTTCTTCTTGTAGATAAATGGAACACTATCAACAAGCAACCTTTTAAGCTAACTTTTGAAACTTTTGATCTTCATACCTTTTTTTTTTAAAGAGAGAGGGAGAGAAAGAAAGAAATAATTTTTAGTTTTTCATGCAGCTTTTGTTGCTCTGAGACTTCATCGTGTACATGGGTGTGGGGTTTGAACTCAGGTACTTGCACATGCTGGGCAAGCGCCATAACCACTGAGCCACTGCTCCAGCCCCTGATCTTCATAGCTTTTGAATTGAAGTAGGTAGTATGAATTTTGGCTGAAAAGTGGTGTAAAGGTCTATCTGTATTTACAGATTATTTGAAATTTTTCAAAAAATTATCATTCCACATAGCACAGATATTCTAGGCATGCAATTTTCCTCTATGCTTCTGGGGAGTATGGGTTTTGGCTTGTTCATCCTTATGCTGAATGCACAGCCCTTTGGGACTCCATAAATGAATAGTTTGCTTTTTCCCACATTTTTATTGGTACATTATATTTTCACATAGTGATGGGATTTGTTATCACATATTTGTGCATGTACACAATATAACAATATAATTTGACAAATAGCACTCCCCAGCATTCCTCCCACTCCCTCCCAGCCTCCCACTCCTTGGTTTTTTTCCTCTACTGATCCCCTTATGATTTTTAGGAGATCCACCCCAACCTTTGTTTTCCTTTTTCCTCTCTAGCTTCCACATATGAGAGAAAACATACAACCCTTAACCTTCTGAGTTTGAGTTATTTCACTTAACATGGTGGTCTCTAATTATTAGACATCCCCACTCTTTCTGCTTCTAAGATTTGTATACTGAATTCTGAGTCTTAATAAGATACTGAAATTAAGTTCTTAATTTTCCAAAGTTTGGACAATTTTTTAGATTAAAAGGCTGCTTCATTCTAATGCTACTCCAGTGTCTCCTTTTTTCCTTACGTTTTACCTTGTAACGTCAGCCTCCTTCTGCTTCTTTTCCCTCTCCTTCCCTACCAATTCATTACATTGAGATTTTGGATAGAACAATGATTATCTTCAAGAAATTATTTTTTTTAGCTTTAATCTAGATTTAAGTTGTTTTTAATGAATTAATAAATAATAAATCCTGAGATAGATTCTGAAAATTATTTCAAGGAGAGGACCTGTAGCTCCATAATTTTACTTTCCAATTCCAAACAAATATCCAGAATTAACATACAGAACTGCTAAACCCTAGCTGTGATAAAGAAAGTAGGATTAGGAGAAGAGAAAGGAGAGGGGGTGAAAAGGAAAAAAGGATGGAAGGAAGGAAGAAAGGAAAGAAGAAAGGGGAGAGAGAGGAGGGAAGAAAGGAAAAGAGAAACTACCCATTCTACAAGATCTTTTAATCCCATGGAAATGAACAGAAAGGAAAGAAACCACTTGAATATGAAAACTGTATTAACAAATCACATGTGGATAACTAGGTGCAATATTGGTGTACCATCAACACCATACGTATATATGTAGAATGATTATTGCATTTAAATTTTTAAAATTTCATTTATAAGGTATTTTAAATATGTGTATTGGAAATTGGTGATTTGCATTTTTTTCAACATTACTGATAACTTATCATTTGTAAATTTGAGGGGAACAATTTGAGGTAACAGTTTGCCTGTTTGTCATTCAACCAACCCACCCAACAATGTTTATGATAATAGCCCAAATAGATACCAATGACACAGAGATGAATTAGACAATTCCTTGAGAAATCTGTACAAAATCAAAAGAATCAATTCATCAATGATTGAAATACAAAGTAATACATGATTTGACAAAGCACACACAGAAACTGGGAAGCTCTTGGTCAGGGAAAGATTTCTTTGGAAGAGATATTTGAGGTCAACCTTTTCACATGAAGAGATATTGACAGTGTGGTGGGGTGAGCACTGGATACCATGCATCCCAGGGAAGGGATTTATGTTTGGATTACAGTGAATAGTTTGATGTGCTCATAATAGAGGCTGCACAAAATCAAGTGATTCTGTGTATACCTAAATGAAGAACATTGGCCTTTTTGTTTATCTGATTTCCATCTTCAAACATGTCTTTAAGACCCTTTGGATTTAAATTGAGCTCAATTTATTTCTCCTGATATTATAATTTATATGGAATCTGATCCTCATATCTAAGAAAATTACGCAAACATGAAATCAGAGAAATGAAAAATAACCAAACACATATCACAATAGAAGAAGAAAGTGTCTGCAACTATATCAGCTCAAAAGGAGATAATCCATTGAGAAATTTTACACCAAAGTTAGCTCTGAACTTCACAAAAAAATCAAGACACAAAGGAATTCATTCAATACTTGAAAATCTATCTTTCCTCTTCAGATAAAGTGCTCTTCTTCTGAAGACTTTGTTTTCCAAATAATCTCATGAAATATCATTCACTTGCCATAGAATATGATTAATGAGTGATTTGATAATGTGCCCACAGGCTGAGTATTCTTAATGAGGTGCTGAATGTTTCTGTGCACTAGTGATGTTCAAAGATTCCTCCTAAGAAGATCTCTGACCAGGCCCATAGGTGGTATGACTGTCTGGTTTCTCTCTCTTGAATGGGGGAAGATAAAATCAGCAGTCCTAACCACCCCTCACCCAGCAACTTCCACATGGAGACAATAATTAGAGTTAAGTGGTCTCACACATTTGCCACTAGTATCAGACCCTCATCAGGACCAAGAGCACTGCTCTTAGGTGATGGGCGCAGGCACAAGGCACGCCATCCTTTAGATTCTGCAATACAATCCCCTTCCTCTTATTCTCCCTAACCCCAGGGCAAGACAGCTGCTTCCTGCCATTATCATCCTATGGCAGCAGTGACAGCACCATTCCAACCTTCCAACACTAATTCTTTTTTATCACATCTCTTCTGTTTACTAAAATTATGCTGGTTGCTTTTCTGACTGGGAAGGGAAATGCAGCCCACACAGCAGTCCAGTTCTGGTAAGTAGTAGGCATTTCACCCAGGATCCACAGATAGCACGAGTCTGGCCCAGGAGACATTGGTAATGTTGATATCTTTTACTCCAAATGAAGGTGGTACAGATGCAGAAGCACACAGCAAGTAGCATTTCTGGGGAGGCACAGAATCAGAACAGGAAGGTCACAAAGGATAAAGGAAATCCAGATAAGATGGGACTAAAGGGGCTAAGGGTGGGAAAGGTGTGCAGTTGATATGACACCTGGTAGGAGAATTTCCCAAACCAATCAGTAATAAGGGCACAGTCAAAGAAAAAGACAGGACTAAAATGCTGGCCTTCCTGATACTAATGCTACTGCTCCTCATTGCCACATGTACGACATTGTAGAGAAGGCTGGAAAATGCAAGGATTCTTTGCAGCACACTATGTAATTCTCAAAATCCTGGTGTTCAGCTGAGAGTGAGTGCGGAGCCCTGGCTTGTGCAAGCCTTAGGGAGCAAGCGGGTGCTAGGAGGGAGTGTGAGAGAGAGCGGGAGAGTGCGAGATGGGGTAGAGCAGGGGCTTGATCAGAACTGCTGCTGAAAGAAAGTGCACAGCAACTTAACCGTGTTGTAGTCATTAGAGGCCTCATTTCTTAATAGTATTTGAAGTAGCCCTAAATTCCTGTTTACTAAGAACAAAGAACAAGGAACCACGTTTCCTACCGCCAGATGAACTGACGCTTAGCAAATAGCCAATCAGGAGCTGACGAGCCAATTCCTAACATACCACACTATATATGGCAGAAGTCCGAGACAAAGGGTACCATGGCTGATAGAAATATATCATATATGTTAGAAGATCAACCAATCCTGTACTCTGCTTTGTTTGAATTTCCCGCTTCACCGTGAAATCCTATAAAAGTATTGCTTTACTGGACTCGGGTCTCTCTCTGAACCTGCTGTAGCCGTGAAGGTGAGGGAAGGAGCCCAGACTCGAGCCTGCATTAAATGACCCTTGTGTGTTTGCATCAGATTGGGCTCCTTGGTGTTCTTTGTGGACTCAAGACTTGGGCGTAACACAGCAAAAACACATATGTAAGTTGCCAACAATAGTGTCAGCCCACTGAGAAAACACACTGCTTTGTAACCAGACTCTACAAAATATAATAATGCTAACAAATATTCCAAGCTCATTTTAAAGAAATACCAACTTCCCAATTAAAAGAAAAACTGCAATTAGTACAGTTTTACTTTAAAAGAACATATGAGCTTGTACAGCCACTCTAGAAAGCAGTGTGGAGACTCCTCTAAAAACTAAGGTTGGAACCACTTTATGACCCAGTTATCCCACTCCTAGGTATTTTCCAAAAGGAGCTAGAATTGACACACTGCAGAGATGTAGCTACATCAATGTTTATAGCAGCTCAATTTACAATAGCTAAACTATGGAACCAACCCAGATCCCAGATGCCCCTTGCTGGACGAGTGGATTAAAAAACTGTGATAAATACATACACACACACACACACACACACACACACACACACACACACAATGGAGCTCTACTCTGCTATTAGAGAGAATGATATCTTGGCATCTGCAGCCAAATGGAAGGAGATGGAAAAAGTTACGCTGAGTGAAATATCCCAAACTCAGAGACTTAAAGGCAGAATGTTTTCTCTCATATGTAGAAGCTAGAGTAAAATCTAAGATAGATTGAAAGTTAGCTAAGCTCAAAATTAAACTCAACATAGGTGAATTTTTACATAAGTAGGGGGAATCATCTATGAAGCTGGGGAAAGAAGGGAAGGAGGCAGGGGGAAGAGGGAGGAATTAAGGGGATTTTCAATGCAGCTGGGGGGAGGGATTAGGGTGTTATCAATGCAGCCCAGAACCCTCGACTACTATGAGAAACCTAACTACACATAGTTGGGCAGAGGATCAGAAAACTCAAAAATTAATACACAGGTACAGGCTTAGTTCTATCTATAATATGGTGGTAAAGCAGGTAAGATATGGGAGCAGGGAGTGGTCAAGGCAGGGAGACCTGGGACTAGGATCATCCTTAACTGACTTTGTCAATATCCATGTATGCATGAATATGTAACAATGATTCTGTCCAATATGTAAGACTATGTTGAACAAATAATAATAATAAAAAGGAACACATGAAGCTAGTTTGTGGAAGCAGGTAAAGATCAGCCAGGCCTGTGGAGTTATAGAGACAAAGGCAGAAGGGAAACCTATTATCAGAAGTTACAGGTAATATAAAGCAATTGATGGCTTTGCACAGTGCACAGTGATCCAGACATGATGGTCATTGCTTTGTGTTGGTTTCTTAGAGCACAATAAACATACTCAAGATAAATCATGTGGCCAAACTTGTCCTGGAGGAAGACTTTAGAGAGCAGCTACTCTGTGGAGTATGCATTCCCCCAGTTTGCTGCATCCACAAACTGTCCTTAGTGCTCAGCTGCTCGGGAATGCTAAACAATAAAAAGATCAGAAAAAAGTTACACATGAATCAAGACAGCTCTAGGTTTTACTGACACCATTATCTTATTTATTAATTATGTATGAGCTAATTTTCTTTTCTGAAAAATATTCTGTACCAGAACAGACAGTACATAAATGAAAACCCAGGTCCTATGATCCACTTGGCATATTCCATTAAAATTAGGCTTTCAAATAAGTGGGAATGAGTTTGTTTACTTTTGGCTAATGGATCTAAGCCTTCTCACAGAGTACCCTGTACATATTGTAATTTCTGCCTTATAAAGTAATATATTTACTAGCGCTATTTATTTTTTTTTGTCAAAGCTGAGTTGCTGATGTGTTGGAATTGTTTTACATTCTTCTTGGTATCCCGCCATCATTCACAGGGCCAGGCACAGAGATACTTAGTAATATGTTTGCAGGATGAATACATGTGACTGACTGACTGGGTGGCCTGTGCCCACCTCCCAGGCATACACCTGTGTGTCATATGATAATGTGGCTCATACAAATGCGTTTATTTGGGGGCATCTACTATGCACCCTGTGGTGGTGCAGACACAGTATCTATAGTTCCCATAAGAGCTTTCATATTACAGAGGAGGACATTGAGAATAAAAGAGACAAAGTGACTAGCCCTGTGTCCCTCTGTGGCAGGAAGCAGAGCTGTGAATTTCTCTCAAGTCTGCCTGGAAACCACACCCCTACTCTTTGCTTCCCACTGGCACTTATCATTCCTAAAGTCATATCTTTGGTCTTTGACAATGATCAAAACTCATTTGATAGGAAACCGTACAAGTATTTTAGTGAGAGAGATAAGACATAGTGGAAAGAAATCAAATTGAAAAGACAAACGTCGATTTAAATTCAAATCCTTTCCACCTATCTTATCTGTTGGGACAGATCCAAAATGACTGTAGTTAGGCTCTCTCTCTGAGACTTCTAGCAGGCTATATTATGCTTTATGTTATGATTTTAGAGTGTAACCAAGGTTTGGAACCAGCTATCCTATGGTTAGTCAAAGCCAGACATACTCTGATTCTGTGTGTACACTCAAGGTCACAAACATTAACCTGTGATTATGCCCCCACTGATATAAACCAGTGGCAGTATGCTGTCTTTGTTTGGCCTGCATATATTAAAAAAAAAACTATGAGAAAGACTTGGGATGAAGGGTAAAATGGAGTTGGCTGGAGGATGAAGCTGGAACTAAGGGCTGGCTAAGGGCTCTTGCCACCTTGAATATACACATCTGTTTTCTGAGCCTCACCCTATGCATGACCCTAATCATACATCATTCATCCATCCATCCATCATATATTTGTCTATTTATTCATCTATTTTTCAATATATTTATACATCTATCCACTCATCCACCTATACTGCTACCATCTATTCATCTGTCATTCATCTATCCATCCATCTGACCATCTATCATCTATTCATCATTTAGCTATTAATCTGTCATAAATATTTCAATCCTCTGATGGGGTATTACTATTTTCTTTCCATGTCCATCTCTTGATCATCCCACAAATAAGTTGCTGGACCAAGATCAATTCCAAAACTCTGTACCCACAGTCAATCTGTGTTCTTGGAGCTCCCCTAAGGCAATTTATGGATGTTACTCCATTGAGAATCCCCATATCACTACTTGCCACCTGTTTGTAGGTCATCAATGTTTGCTGTAGTAAAGGTCATTGCCAAAATCCAGTTGCCCCATTTGACAGAGAAATGGGTAACAGGCAGTTAATCTGCTCTTATCTCTTGATTTCCCACCTGTCTGAATGACAGTGGTAGCTAAAGTGGTTTTTATTTTTGTTTTATTTGATATATGTTTATATATATTTATGGGATAAAGGATAATAAATTAATACATGTATGTAATATATAATGATTATAGAATAACTAGTGTTTTCATCTTCTCAAACACTATTTCTGTACTTTATGAGACTTCAAACTCTTTTCTAGCTACTTTGAAATATATAATCAATAATTTTAGACTGTGTTGACCCCACAGTGTTATAGAATACTTTAACTAACTCCTCCCATCTAATAGTATTTTGGTACCTGTTATCCCACTTTCTGATATCTGCCCCCCCCCCTTGTCCTTCCCAGCCTCTAGCAATTACTGTTCTACTTTCTACTTTTATAGATCAACATTTATAGCTTTCACAAATTATTGAGAACGTGTGGTATTTGTTTTTCTGTGCCTGGCTTATTTCACTTGATATGATATCCTCCAGTTTCATCTATGTTGCCACAAATGATAGGATTTCCTTATTTTTATGGCTAATATTCTATTATTTATTCATTCACCCATTGATGAATTCCTTGATTACAACATATCTTGGCTAATGTGAATAGTGCTTCAATAAACATAGGAATGCAGTTATCTCTTTGATACAATGCTTTCCTTTCTTTTGAGAAAGGTATATAATCCAGTAAATCAAAAACACTAGGAGATTTTACCTCACTCCAATTAGAATGGCCACAATCAAAAAGACAAAACAAACAAACAAACAAACAAAAAATTCTGGTGAAGATACGGAGCAAAGGGAACTTTTATTTACTGTTGGTGGCAATATATAATTGTATAGTCATAGAGAACACTATGCTAGTTTCTGAAAAACCTAAAATATAGAACCATCACATGATCAAACAGATTTTTATTTTGTTTTGTTCATGAAGAGTCTTAAGTGGTAAAACATACCATCCACCATGTGCTTTTTTTAAAAGAAATTTAAAGTGATATCAAGACAGGATTAGTAAGTCATAGAGCTAACTTCAAATCTAAAGTGACAGTGTGGAAAGCCAGCAGTTTTATGGATGGACATCCCTGACAGATTTCCTTTACTGTGATAGGTTAGCGTGCTCGTGGACAGAGAAGCTCCCTCACTGGTTATTAATAGCTCTAATCTGGATTGATGATGTTACATCAGGCTCAGCGACATTTTATAGTTTAAATGCCAACCTGGAAAACTGCAATGCTGTCCACTGGAAAGGCAACTGATTCTGACCAGAGTGACACTAGACTCCCAGCAAGGCAACAATGTTATAAATGAGTACCAGAGTATGTTGACCTGCCAATGTCTTCGGTTCAGGTCAAGTCCTGCCATGATCTGAAGGTAAAATGTGAATTGGAGATAATGATGTCAAATTTAAGAGTCATTTTATTTCTGATTTATTGAGCCCAATATGCAAGCAAGCCATTCAGGTACATCCATCAAGACCACTTACCTGGAACCATGCACTCAAATCAGCTTGTGCTTAGTGAGGGCCCAGTCCTTCATCTTAGTTGTTTCATAGACCATAATTCAGCTCCCCAAAAAGCCATGCTCTCTCCTACCTCCAAGTTTTCACATACACTCTTCCCTACCTCCCAATACACATACTACACTACGAGGCTTCACTTTGGAAGTCAACCAACCCACCCTCTAAAATTTGTGTTTAACCTCCTGAAATGGACCCTAGACATTCTTTTTATGGTGCTAATGACTTATCTTTTAATTCTGCGCTATCTATATAAATCCCTGAGGGATGCCATAACAAAATATCACATACCTAATAGCTTAAAACAATAAAACATATGTCTTTAGACCTCAGGAAGATAGAAGTCCAAAATCGGGGCACACTCTTCCAGAAGATGCCAGGTAGAATCCTTCCTTACCTCGTCTACCTTCTGGTAGTTGTTGGCAATCTTTGGCATTCCTTGGCTTCTAGATAAACTTACCACTCCAGTCTCTGATGTAATCTTTCCCTGGAATACTTCTCTGTCCTATCCTACCAGACCACACTCTCTATGAGGATGATATTGGTGTTTACCATCTATACTATCATAACTAATGTGCTTATAGTTCTTGATACATCACATGACCAGAGTCAATATTGAATGAATGAATAAATGAGTGGATTACAATACTGAAGGCAATGTCTCTGCAAAAGAAGTTATTGCACACTGAGCCTCAAGATTCATAATTCACTGCTTCTGGTAAGGTGACCTAAAGTCTAGCAAGGAACAGCACAGGGAGATGTAGAAAAGATCAGAGCTGAGATGGTAATTAGATCAAAATGGAAACACTGAAGCATCCAGTAAAGATTTACCTTAGCAGACAAAGGTGGCTCAAACCCTGCACATTCCAAAGAAAGACCAGTTCAGGACTGGTTATATGGACTGTCTCCTGGGAGAAAACCTCCACGTTCTGCCTGATAAGAGTGTTTTTATATGCAGTCTGTTTTATCAAATATTAACAACAGCAGTGCAAAATATGGTAGATTGCTATTTTGAAACCTGAAGACCTTGAACTACATAGAATCTGTTTGACCTCTGAGGAGCTGAGGTCAGCTATGAAAGATCGCAGGCCTATGTGAGTGACCCTTGGCAGAACCCTGGGCTGTAAGGCTTCAGTAAGCTTTCCTAGTTGGGAACATTTCATACAGACTGTTGCACACTGTGGCTGGGAAGATGAAGTGGTCTTCACACCACTCCACTGGGAGGGGGACACCTGGAAGCTTATGCCTGCTTTTTCGTGAGTTTTGCCTTTGCCCTTTCTGGATTTAAATACATACCTTTTTTGCTGTGATAAACTATAACCATGAGGATAAAAGCATTTTTTTTCTGACTCCCATGAGTATGTCCAGCAAGTTCCTGGTATTAGTGTGCTCTTTGGGACCCCAGCAAAGTTAGGAACAGTCAGGTGTGCCTAAGAACTACAGTGCATGATTCATAGTAGGTGCCCAAGAAAACAGTAGTTGAATGAGTGAACAACAGTGGTGGGTTCACAAGTCACCGTTACTAAGGTTGGTGATGACTCAAGGCTCCTGTTAGACTGATCTCAAGGTCTGGGCTCAGGAAGGCCTGGTCCTTCATTCTGAGGCTGAGAGGGTCACTCCTTTCCCCCTCTGTGGCTTCGTTTCTCCAGAATCCATTTCTAACACAGTGGAAGCTTCCAGAGTCATTGCACCTCCTGATGGACCTGTTGGTACTACACTCTCTTCTCAGATAAACACCCAGAAGCCTGCCTGCTGGCCAAATGCCTGTGTATCCTCATATCTACCCTTCAGGCTTTCCATGATTTGCTCTCTTTGGGGTATGAGGTGCATCTTCTATGGAATGGGAGACATGGAGACTGCTTTAGTCAGCTTCTCCTTTCCTTTGACTCAAGGACCTGACAAAAAGTTCATTTAGGGATTCACAGTTTTAGAGATCTTAGTCTACAGAAGGCCAGCTCCATTCCTTGGGGCCTGAGGGTAGGCTGAACATCATGGTGGAAGACACAGCTCTAGGGAGCAGAGACTCCATGATAGATACAAAATATATTCCCCAAAGACATATCCCCAATGACCCATCTCCTCCAGCCACTCCCTACCAGCCTACAGTCACCGTTTGATCCCTATCAGGGGATTAACTCACAGATCGAGTCAAAACTCTCATAATCCAATCATTTCACCTCAGCTTTCTTGGATTTTCTCACATGAGCTTTTGGGGACACCTTTAATCCAAACCATAGCAGAGGCCAAGCAAAGACAGAGAACAGGTGATATCCCATGTGTCCACTATCTTTCTTGTGTTGGGCAATGCTGCAGCCATAGCTGAATCCCACTGGTGACTCCAGCTCCTTCCAGGCCCATGATATAGCCTCATTCCTTTGTTCCTTAGCTAGGAATGGTATGGTTTTCTGCTCTGTCAAACTCTTATGTTGCCTTGCCTCCCTGGTTACAGAAGTTTAGGAACTTTCCTATTCGGGCCCTGAAATTTTTCATTTCTTGCCTATAAATACCTCTAAGTTCCTGATAGGTGACTCTAGGTACAGGGAAAAAAGCAGAACCTCTGTTCCATAATCAAAACTCCTGACCACCTTGCCCGTGAGAAGGAACACAGGGCCAGTCAGACAGAGCTCCTGCAACAGACAATATGGGCTTGGCTGAAGATGACTCTTCCACAATTCCTACTACTTCAATGGTTGTACTTGTCCATTCTAGGAATAAACAAAGGCACGGAGGTGATGAATAATAAGGAGAACCTGGGCGTGTGGCGTAAGTGGAATAACATTCCCAAGTTCCATTTCCTGTATGATTCCTTTTTTGTTTTTTCTTTTTTAAGAGAGAGCAACAGTAAGAGACAGAAAAAGAGAGAATCAATTTTATTTAGTTTTTCATGTGAATTTCATTGCCCTGACACTTTATCATGTATGTGGTGCTGGGGTTTGAACCCATGTACCAGTGCATGTGAGGCAAGCTCCATAACCACCAAGCCACCACTCCAGCCCCTGATTCCTTATTAATGTTGGCTTCAAGTTAGGTTTTGCAGCAATAGTTATATGCTCTGAGAACGGGGATGGAACTGTAGCCCAAGAGCAGCCCATGAATGCTGTCACTCACCTGCAGGCTCACCTGGTTGACTTGTGTTTTCCTTCCACTTCTACAGGGCCTGGCAGGCCCTGAGGCAGCTCCATGGCTCCTGTGGGGGCCACCCACAGCATTGGGGCTAGAGATGTCAAAGACAGGATGTCATTTCTGGTCCAGTTTGCCCTTGGCCTTGTCCTCACTCAGTTTCTTGTTTACACTTCCTTGTCTGGTTGATGGGCTCATGACTTCAGGCTCAATAGTAGACACAGAGGTGGCAGATTCCCCAACCACCGCACCAACTCCCATGCTGGGGAAAATCCACCCCGAATTCCACATTTCTCTTTCTACATCACCTGTGGTACTTTGGCTTCCCTGGTTGACCCTTGACTGGCTCAGACCCCAGACTGGCTTGTTTACTTGGATGGGAAAGAAGAGCATAGGGTGGGAAAAGGAAGTAAAACTATACACAGAGGCACCAATCAGATGCTGGGCCAGGATGGCCACTTCCCCTGCTCTCCAGGTGTTACGGTTTGAATGTGAGGTGTCCCCTAAAAGCTCACATGTGACAATACAGGAAAGCTGAATTGAAATGATTGGGTTATAAAAGCCTTAATCAGTGAATTGATCCTCTTATATGGATTAACTGGCAACTATAGGCTAGAGGAGGTAGGTCACTGAGGATGTGCCTTTGGGGTATATATTCTGTATCTGGTATGGAGTTTTTTTCTCTGTTCTGCTTCCCCACGTGATGCCTTGAGCTCCCTGCTCCCTGGAGCCATGCCTGCTGCCCTGATTTTCAGCCTCACCTCCAGCCCTGAGGAATGGAGCCAGCTATCTCTGGACACAGACTTCTGAAACTGTGAGCTCCTAAATACACATTCTCCTCCTAAAATTATTCTTGTTGGGTTCTTTAGTCAAAGCAAAGAAAAGCTGACTAAAACACCATGCTTCATGTGACAAGCACTCTGAATATCCTCTTCTATGTCTTGCTTCATGCTCTGACACAAAGCAGAAGTCCCCTGTGCAGAAAGCACCAGGAGCACCTGAGTCTGAGGTTGTACCCTGCCATGAACAGCTGTTCTGCACGGCTGCCCACAGCTTCAGAGGAGCCCAGGAGATGGAATCATGATCCAGAAAGGACTACTGTGAGTTGGAGCCCGCAGCCCATAAGTTCTACTTAAGCTCAGAAATAACTCAGACCCCAGTGAGGGCCTGTAATTGATGAGCTCTGCCAGCCAGCACGTTTCCCTGCTGCAAATGGGGCTCTGCTTGGAAAGATTGATTTATTTGTGTTTTATAGCTTATTTTGTGGTGAAGAAAAATCAATGAAGGTGTTCATTTTTACATTTTAAATGTACCAGGCAAAATCAGAGCATCATCAAACCTATGTTTTATGCTATTTCCAAAGGTGAACGGGAGTAAATGAAATTAAACTATGACTCGGAAATCACCCCAGGACTTTTCCCTGTCTCCATTTTCAGTCCTTGAAGTGAGGCAGAGTGGAGGAAGTTTGAATCCTACTATAGGTAAGTCTGCCAGCCTCGGCCAAAGGTGCCTTCCCCACCCAACAGACCTGCTGTCAACCTTGTCAGCCAAGAGGTCAGAGGAGAGCGCTGCAGAGTTGGGGTGCTTTCTGTGCTCAACATTCTCTCTCCATCTTTGTCTTATTCAGGGGGCAGGATAGTGGGCCTGACTCCCAGCTCTGTATCCCGAAGTGGAGCTGCTGGGTCTTTTGCAAAGTTACTTCTAGGCAACAGCCACTGTCCCTTACCTTTGACACTTCCACCTTGCTGTTGGTAAGAAATGTTGGTACTGCCACTTTTGAAAATATTAACTGAGTACCCACATTGTACTCACCTCACAAGGAGAAAGAAGGAAATTGTCCTTCCTCCATTCTTGCCTCTTTTCTTCTGTGTACTGTCTCTGTCTTTCTTTCTCTTTGTGTCTGTCTCTGTCCAAGTCTGTCTCTTGCTCTCTGTCACCCTAGTTTCTCCGTATGTATCTCTTTCCCCTTCTCCTGGCTTCTCCTCTACCTTTTGAGAATATGCTCAAGTCAACCCATCTTAAAAGAGTTGCCTCTTTGTAGAGATGTATTGGGAAGAGGGGAGGGATAAGGGTGGCGAACTGGGGGGAGCTCTTGGGGGTAAATCTAATATTTAGAATTTATATATATATATATAAAATTTCATTAGAAGTTTGTTTGATTGTTCAACAAATAAATTTCTGAATAAAAAAATTTAAAAAAAGAGTTGCCTCAACCTCCTTCTCTGGACACACTGCCCCTTGTCTCACATCACCCTCCCCTACCTTTCTCCTGCCACAGCCAGAAACTTCGGAAGCCTTACGTGCTCACGTGCTCACTGGCTCAGCTGTCCTGCCTCACAGGCTCTCTTCTTCAACTTCAATTCATAGCTCCCTGACTTCCTCCACTTCCTAATCCAATGGATGCCTTTTAGTCAAGAGCGGTCTTGATATTTCCATGACAGTGAATGTGGCTCACGTTCCTTGTTGAACAACTCAGGCCTTTTGGGTCCTTCATGGCACTGTTTGTTCACCTTCTTTCTAACCTGGTCTCTGGCTCCTCTCATGACTTCGTTTTCTTTCACCTGTCCCTTACATGTTGGGTTGCTCAGGGATTCTGTCCCATCCCTCTTTCCTTTCTCCTTCATCCTGGGTGATTTAATTCACTTTCAGATCTCCAAGTGTTTGCACTCACCTATAGTCAATATTTCCAATCCATCTGTCTCATGTGGTCTTGGGACTTGTTATTAGAAACCAGGACTCACAATGGTTTAACAGGAGACTTATTTTTGCAAAGTATTGTCCTTCCCTATCTTCTACTCACCTTGAATTCCTTTTGCACAAATAATATAACCCTCTGAATAGGATTAGGAGTCAGAAATGTGTGAGCCAATCCATCCTCCTCCACTGTTACAGGCTTGCTTGCCTGAGTTCCTGCAATCTGAGTGTCATCACTTCTTGGCACCTGATAACCCATGGTATCATTCTTTTCTCTTCTCCCTCCTATGAGACTGCAAGCTACACCAGGCAATCATAGGCCTACCACCTATGACAGGACTTTCCAAGAAATGCAAGAAATGACTTCTATCTGCATGAGTAACAAAAGACAGGAGAAATTACATCTACAGTAAAAGCAGTAAGTGATAGATTCTCCATGCATGTTCCAAAGTATTACGGGAAAATCAAGATGGGATGACTAGTCTTGCCAAAAAGAAATGGGATGAGGTCTCACAGTGAAAGGATCATCTGAAATGGGATGTAACCAATAAAAAGAAGCCAACCTGACAAAGGAATAAAGGCAATAAAATAAGCAAAGCAAACAGAAACTCGCTCCATATAAAAGAATTCCAAAACCTGCCTGGGAAGGCTAGATGTGGATGGCTTCCTAACACTGATGTGGACGGATGCATTCAGCATGTTGAAGAGTTGGGACCACATATGAAGACCACAGGACCAGCAGCACAATGAAGACTGGGAAGGACCTGGTGCGATGTGCACAGGGAGAGGCTAGCAAGCCAGAGAGAACAAGGCAGCTGGCTATCATTGTCATCCACCTGAGACAGGAAAAGGCCTAGCTACAGCAGGGGTAGTACAGAGTGGGAAAGAGGATCTGGGAACACAGAGTCCTTCTGATTCCAAATACACAAGTAAGAAGACACATAAGCATGAGAAGCCTCAGGGATTTCTTTGTGTCTATTGTGTGAGACTAGGTTAATAGTAAAAATACTTACTATCAATATGCCCAAGGAGAGTTGAAAGGACTTTCTCATGAATTATTTAATGTAACTGTTAAAACAACTTCATAAATGAGGTATCACGGGAAAATTCAATTGTAAGACTAAATTTCCAATGATATTTAGGATCCTGTGGAATGTTCAGGGAGCTGTGTCCACCAGAAACCAGATGTTAGAGTTCAGATGTTTGGGCAGAGTGTTGGCTTGAGAGGCTTGTGTGGGGCTATAATTCTTTAGGCTATGGTAGCTGTTGTGGGTATTCTATTCACACCCAGAGAAAGGTGACAGATGGACAAAAATGAGTAAAGCCAGAACATTGAATCCAAAGTTTCTTTAAGCAGAGGAGAACTGGGACAGAGGGATTGGCAGAAAAGGGTATTTCAATGGGCAGCATCTGGGGACCCTGCCTGGGGCAGACCAAGGAGATGAAAACTTCTTGCATTTCTCTGCTTTATCTTAAAACAGGCAGGTTCCAGGCTCTGCCTTGGGAAGAAAACCCATACTCTGTGTTAGAGTATATGAAGACCACAACTTGGATACTACTTTTGTATCCATATGTTGAAGAACCACATAGATTCAACAAACATCTCATAACCATACTGAAAACCAACCAGTGCTGACCTGTGAGTGATCTTCTGTAAGATCGAGGGAGCTGAATTGAGTCTCACTTCATGGAAAATACACACTCATTGTCCGCAGTGGGATAAATTGTCATTGCCATTGCTCAGCTCAAGGTTCAGGATTTGTGCCTGTGGCAAAACTGAGTCAGCACCCCTCTGCTGAGCAGGTACTACATTTCACCTCACATGAAAAATAGCACTAGGCCTTCTTATCTCTCCTTCACTCAGACACTACCCCACCCAACCACCATCAGTTAATTCTCCTCTATCCTCTACTACTTACTAGAACCAGGCCAGCAAGACAGAGAGGAGAGGATGACTAGTCATGGTGCACTGTTTCCTGGGGGAAGGATATCAAATTAAAAATTGTATGCTAATGATGGACCAGGAGATCCTGATGTCTCTGCTGGGCCTAGATCTCCTCATATTCTCTGTTGTTTCAGAAAAACAGGCCATAAATGTTGTCATAGATTCTCTCAATCACATGGGACCAGCAGAACCATAAGACAGTTTCCATAACATCCTGGAACTGGGCCAAGAGCCTTGACTCTAAAGATGGAAAAGGCATTCTGAGCATCAGAATGAATAAAATAAGGGATAGGCCAAACCTACAGCTAGTTGAACTGTCTAGATTGTTCCTCATTTAAGGGTTGATAAATTACAAAATCATTGCTCTTAAAATGACTAAACAAGGGATGTGGGGGAAATATGAATTAGTACATTTTAGAAAATTGTTCAGCATTTCGGTAGGGTGAAAGAGGAGAGATGCTGTCCATCAAAACATGTTCTAAAAAAAGGAAAGACAACCTTTTCTAAAACTATAGGGTGAGATGAAAGGGAAGAAGGGTAAAATCCTTCGGATCACAAAGCCACAAGTGCCTGTTATCGAAGAACCTACAATAAAGAGAGTATAAAGAAAGCAAGCACTGGGGAAACTCTGATGTGGGATTCAAGCCCACGTAGGTCTTTCATAAGGAAGAGTTAAGGGATGATACAGGGAGGGGTAGAGGGCAGATGACAGGCGTGCAGGAAGAAGGATAGAAAGCTGAGCCAGGACTCGGGAGTTCTCCCAGCACTCACCAAGACATCCAGAGCAACATCAGCTTTTCAAAATGACAAAAAGTTGAGCTTGCAAATTGAGAAGAGTATTTTAATTCTAAGCACTAAACATATTCAGAAAAACATTTAGATTTAAGATATTTTTGATGGGGTGGGGGATATATTTTTTAGACTCTGAGGCAGGAGGAGGGAAGCAGACTGAGAACTGGTCTAGTTCTCTGGACAGCAAAAGCTGGCAGAGAAGGGAGCAACAGTTATAGGGTCCTGCAATGGTTCCTGGAGCTCCAGGACATAGTCAGTCTGGTTTGCTGTCATTTAAAAGTCTATTCTTAACTATACAGGAGTTGAAAAATTACACAACTGCTTTAGTCAGTTTTCTTTCACTTTATATATTTGAATCAATCAACTCGTAGAAATGAAAGATTTATTTTGGCTTATAGTATTGGAGGTTCTAATTCATAATCAATAGTTCCCATTGCCTTTGGACTGTGACAAGGCTGAACATCATGGAAGGAGCAGGTGGAGGGGAAAAGCCACTCACCTCATGTCCAGGAAGCAAAGGAAAGAGAAAGAGGTGTGATCCCACAATACCTTTCAAGGGAAAACTCCCAATCACCTAAATACCTCCCATTACACCCCACCTCCTAAAGTCTCTACCACATCCAACAGTGTCACTCTGAGGACCAAGCCTTTAACACATGGGCCTTTTGGGAACACTTAAGATCCAAGCTATAGCATCAATCCAAGTTTCTTCTTTAAAAAGAACTGTCTAAAGACAAAACACAATAGATGGAGAAAATGAGTCAAAAGAGTTAATTTTGAATCATCAGAATGAATGTCATTGCAGAGCAGTGAAAGCATAACATGATTACTGAACAAAGCTGACATCTAATGTAAAAGCAATAGTAATAGCATTTTGAAGCTATAATCATGCATTATATTAAGATAGATCACAAAGTAAAAAGAAGTTTGGAGGAATAAAACTCTGATAAATATCTTGTCTTACATTGAAAGTTTCAGAAAATGTGATTTTTTGATAAGTAGAAAATTGTAATAAATATTTTTGAAAACTTGAAAAAAGCTTAACGGTTATCATGATTAGTACTGAAAACAAGACAAATTTCAAAAATAAATGACAATATGCCATTATTTATGAAAAAAGAAAAACAAATGATAGAACACTAAACATTTTATTTTTCATAATAAACAGGTATGATTTGTACTGTAGATTTAAAGATTGATTCTCATATTGAAGTAGAAAAACCAAAAATCTTACGTTATGTACCTTATAAAACACATGATCTAAACAATATGGCAGAAAAGTTGCACTGTGTAGGCAATGTTTTAGCACAAAAACACATGTCAAATGAAAGTAAATTTAAATTAAAAGAACCCAGGGAAGAATAATATTAGGCCTATATATTTAGAAAGCACACAAAAAAGCTTTTCTTCTAATAAGTGAAGGTGCAAGTAACCAGAGAATCTCTTAAGTCTCGAATTCAGAGACTAAAACATGGCTTCGTATTCCAACTTCAACAGTTAGGTAGCAAAAGAGGTTACAATCTTAGATTAATAATAATCTACATGGACACAAATAATCACACACATGCATGTGATCATCTTCTCAGTGAATATAAATGGTATTAAATTTTCTCTGAGAAATGTCTAGTTTTTCTAGGCCTAATTCAAGTAATATCCTAGATGCCATCAACACATTGAAGGCACTGAATGTCTCTTTTTTTGCTGCTCACCCTCCATTCTTTTTAAATCTAGTTAAGAAAAGACCCAAGAAATAAATGAACATGAAAAACATGAGTCTTGTCTCAAATTCCCAAGCTCTATTATCAGAACTCAAGAAGATCCTATTACGGGAGGAAAAGCAAATCAGAAATGGAAAACTGGAGGTCTGGAAATAGTATGATTTGTTTTCGCATGTGGTATCCACTCCATCCCTCCTCCTCCTCCTTCTTTCTCTTCTACTTCTTCCTCAGTTCTTTCTTTTCTCCCTCTTTAACCTCTTCCTTCCTTTCCTCTCTCCTTCCCATCAACTTCCTTCTTTCTCTTCTACTTCTATCTTTTTATACTCCCTCTAATCTTCTTCCTTTTCACCTTCCTCATTTTCCTCTCCTCCTCCTTTTTCTCCTCTTTTTTCTTTCTTTTATTTTCCTTCAGCTAATTTTCTGCTCCATGACATTTGAAGGGGTCAGAGTGAAATACGATGCTGGAATGATTGTGGAAATGAGAGAGGACTATGCCTTGACTGGGTCCTTGTAAATTTGATGTTTCCATTTTGTTTTTCTTTTTAGTAATTATATATGTAATTTTTTGTACTTACATTATACAACCATAAAAATACAAAGAATACAGCTTCCAGCATTTAGAAAAAGGGATATGTCACATCAAAGTTGAGACCTTGCAACAACCCTGGCTGAGAGAGTTGCAGCTCTAAGCAGCCTCTCAGTTTACAAGGAGCAGAAGTTTCCCTACTCAACAGATCCACAGCTGGTCCCCTTCATTCACTAAGGTCCTCTGATGCCCCTGGAGGTAAGCAGGATTGTTTCTCTGTGGTCTTCACAGGTCAGTGTCAACTCCCTTTCTTCTGACTGCAGTATACAAAATGTATAATAGCTGCTTTTATCCTAAAGAATTTGTCCTTGTAAGGAGAAGCCTATGGTTTCCATGTTTAGAACAGTTTTGCTGATTTATTTCACTGATGTCCCTTTCAATATTTATATCTGTATGAAATGATCAGATTTCTATAGAGCTTTTCTCTTCTGTGTTCACATTCTTAAAGACATAAGAGGCTTGCCAAATATTCTCCCCCAACATAACAAATAACCCAGCCTGTTTCTTTGGCCACTCCAAACTTTATTTGTTTATCCTGGGTGGGCTTGCACTCCTTCCACCACTTCCATTAAAAATTATCATTTCAGATACAAAAACATGTTCACAATGAGCTGCAATGAGCAGAGACTTCCTCCACCCTTGTCTCTGTGATGTAGCCAGTACTCCTGAGGCCTACCTACTTCTTTTCTGGGTCCACATGTAAAGTGATTACAATTCTAAGGAAGCAAATCTTAGACTTTACACACTGCCAAGTCTAGAAAAGTAGCTCATTTCATCAGTCACTCTTGTCTGACTCATAATAACAGCACAGGCCATCTAGTGGGTAGCAAGGACAGAAGGCATTTTGATCCACTGATCTTGATTTTGTAAAATGCTTAACTTTGCTGGTTAGGATTGTCTTTCCAAGTTCTGCAGTCATGAGTGGTATGTATTGTGTTCAGGTCAACACAATCTGTGTCCAGCCCTTGTGCTCAATATCTTTGAAGGTATGACATAAGGATTGTCTGCCTATATGACAAATTAGGAGTACAAAAAGGACGGTAGAACTTGCAAGGAAGATAGGGCTGCATGAAAGACATTTTAATTTTGTAAGAGCCACGAATTACAATCCCATAGCCAACGTTGTGCTTAATGGAGAAAGACTGAAACCATTCCCACTAAATTCAAGAACAAGACAAGGCTGTCCACTCTCACCACTATTATTCAATACAGTCCTCAAAACCCTAGGCAGAGCTATCAAACAAGAGAAGGAAATTAAAAGAATTTGAATAGGAAAAGAGGAAGTCCAGCCCTTTCTATTTGGCGATGACATGATCCTATACCTAGCAGACTCAAAAAGCTGGATCAGAAGACTACAAGACCTTATAAATGAATTTAGCAAAGTGGCTGATTACAAGATCAACACTCATAAATCAACAGCTTTCCTATACTCTAGGAGCAACTCTGTTGAAGAAGAAATCAGGAAATCAATCCCATTCACAATAATCTCAAAAAGAATAAAATACTTTGGCATTAATCTAACAAAGGATATAAAAGATCTCTACAATGAAAACTATCAAACATTAAATAAAGAAATTGAAGAAGACTTGAGCAGATGA
This sequence comes from Aplodontia rufa, assembly GCA_004027875.1. Lineage (NCBI taxonomy): Eukaryota > Metazoa > Chordata > Mammalia > Rodentia > Aplodontiidae > Aplodontia > Aplodontia rufa. The sequence goes on along the minus strand of PVKS010021811.1, from coordinate 6,940 downwards.
AAAAACATTCCATGTTCTTGTTTAGGCAGAATCAATATAATTAAAATGGCCAGTCTGCTCAAAGTCCTGTACAGATTCAATGCAATTCCCATCAAGATACCAGTGACATTCTTCATGGATATAGAAAAAGCAATTATAAAATTCACATGGAATAACAGGAAACCCAGAATAGCCAAAACATTACTAAGCAAGAAAGAGGAAGAAGGAGGTGTCAAAATATCTAATCTGAAATTAGATACCTGACAAAAAAAGCACGGTATTGGTATCAAAACATACTAAGACAAATTCACAAATCCTTAACCATCCTATATTTGACAAACGGGGCAAAAATATAGCATGGAGGAAAGAGCCTTTTTAATAAATGGTACTGAATGAACTGGACATCCATATGCAAATAACTGAAATTAGATCCTTATCTCTCACCCAGCACAAAATTCAAATTGAAATGAGTCAAAGTATTAGAAATTAAATCAGTAAAAATACAATGCTAGAAGAAAAAATAGTATCAACACTCCACAAGATCAGTGTAGGCAACTCCTTCCTTAACAAGAATCCCATAGTGCAAGAATTAAAGCCAAGAAGAAATGAATGGGATGCCATTAAAATGAAAAGCTTCTGCACTGCTAAAGAATTAGTCAAGAGTGTCAAAAGAGAACCTACAGAATGGGAGAAAATCTTTTCCTGCTATGCCTCCAACAGGGGACTAATATCCAGAATATACAAAGAACTTAAAAAACTGAACTCCAAAACCACAAATAATCCAATTAAAAATGGGCTCGCGAGCTAAACAGAAACTTCTCAACAAATGAAGTCCAAAGAGCCAATAAATATATTAGAAAATGTTCTACATCACTAGCAATAAGAGAAATGCAAATCTAAACTTCACTAAGATTCTACCTCACTCCTGTCAGAGTGTCAAAAATGAAGAATACAAACAATAACAGATTCTGGAGGTGTTGTGGGCAGAAAGGAACACTAACATGGTGTTGGTGGGGCTGCAAACTTGTACAGCCACTCTGGAAAGCAGCGTGGAGACTCCTCAAAAACTTAGGGTTGGAACCACCTTATGACCCAGCTATCCTACTCTTGGATATTTTCCCAAAAGAGCTATAATCAGCACACTACAGAGACACAGCTACATCAATATTTATAGCAGCTCAATTTACAATAGCTAAACTATGGAACCAACCCAGATGCCCTTGCTGGATGAGTGGTTTCAAAAATTGTAGTATATATGTATACAATGGAGTTCTATTCTGCTATTAGAGAGAACAATATCATGGCATTTGCAGCCAAATGGATAAAGAAGGAACAAATTATGCTGAGTGAAATATCCCAAACTCAGACAATATGGCCCAAATGTTTTCTCTCATATGTGGAAGCTACAGTAAAATCTAAGACAGGATGAAAGTTAGCTAAGTTTAAATAATAAACTCAACATAGTTGAAATTTCACATAAGCTGGGAGAACCATATCTATGAAGGTGGTGGAGAAGCGAGGGAGGCATGAAGGGGAGGGAGGAATTGGGAATTTCAACTGCCGTGAGAAACCCAACTATACACAGGTAGGCAGAGAAACTCATAAATTTCAAAAATTCATATACATGTATATGCTTATATCTATCTATAACATGGGGGTAGTGCAGAGGAGACATGAGAGCAGTAAGTGAACTAAGGGGGGAGATCCTAGACTAGGATTGGCCTTAACTTACTTTGTCAAAATCCAAGTATGCATAAATATGTAACAATGATTCCCTCCAATTTGTAAGACTATGTCAAACAAATAAAAACACAAAAAAATTAAAAATCAGAAAAAAATTGAAAATATCTGCCCTAAAAAAATCAATCAATCAATTAAATAATTATTTTTAAAATAACTTAAGCTAAAATGGTTATACAAACTGGGGAGAAAAAAAATATTTGTAAACCATCTTCCTGATAAAAGACCAATAGTTAGACTATATAAAAAAATCAGAAACTAACTATAAAATCAATCAATCAATTAGAAAATGGATAAAAGGCATGAATGATTATTTCATTGGAAAAGATATACAGATGGAAAATAAGCACTTAAATATATATTTAATGATTTGGAAAAATGCAAATTAAAACCACAACCACCATGAGATACTACTACAAATATCACTGACTAATATAAAATGTAATTACTGCTAACCTAAAAAATAATGATAAACCAGATCCTGGAAAGGATATAGATAAACTGGATCACTTATACATTACTGTTGGAAATGTAAGGTGGGGCTAACAACTCCAAAACTCAGGCAGTTTCTTGAACAGTTACATTTGTAACTAATACAATTGAATAATTTCCCTCTTGAGAATTCATCTCAGATAAATTAAAACTTATATTCACACAGAAGCCCATACATATATTTTATTCTTAATAATTGAAAGTTGGGGTGATTTCAGATATTTTTCAATGGGTAAGTGGTTAAACAAACTATGCTACATTCATACAATGGAAAACTCAGAAATAAAAAGGAATAAAATATTGATATCTGCAACAATTTGAATGAATCATCACATAGTCTTCCTTGAATACAAAAAAGGCACTTTATGATTCCACTTACCTAACATTCTTAAATAGCAAAATTATGTGGGGAGCTGGATTGTCCCCCGGGAGCCGATCAGGAGGAGGTGAGTGCCGAAGGCTGGAACCCAGGTCCCCCCTCATCCGGGGACCCCTTCCCTCCCAGCCGGGGAAACGAGGCAACCACACGCAGCTGATGGCAGCTCAGAATCCGTTTATTACTAAGGCACACCGGTTTTTATAGAGGAGGAGGGGAGACAGCCAAGGAATCAATAATCCTTCTAAGGGAGTTGCCAGGTGTTATGTAGATTTCAGTACAGACAAAAGTTAGGAACATTCTGTAGTGGATACATTCCGACCCACCCTGTTTGACCTTTTGTATAACAAAGCACGACCTAGCAGCCCCTCCTGAAGGAATTTATACAAATAGTAACAAGATCAGCTCCTGGGCAGCTGATGAAAGGAAGTGAAGGTCAGACCAAAGGTCAGACCCCAACAAATTATGTAAATGAAAATCAGAATCTCAGCTGTTGCCAGGGTTAGTGAGGGAACAGGAGCAGGAAGGAAGTGGGCATAACTGTAAAAGGCAACGTGAGGGAGCCTCTGAGAATGGAATGCTCTCTGTCTTGACTATGTCAATGTATATATATACCCTGGTTGTGGTACTGCACTTGCAAGATATTGCCTTTGAAGGAAACCAGTTAAAACATACCTAATAATCCCCTGCATTACTTTATGACTATATGTGGTTTACAATTATCACACCATAACAATTTAAACTGAAAAAGCCTTGATGGCAGGAAAAGTATACAATTCTACAACTAAAGAGTGTATGTTCCTTCATTCAAATTGAAAAAATTGATTGTCAATTAAGAATGTTAGGGGATTCATGGGTAGATTGCAGACTGAGATGAATCCAACTGGATTTTAAATAGATAGAATCTCACTCAAGATATTTTGGAAAAAGGAGCTGACCTAGATAACTTTGGAAATTGGTGTTTGGACTAGCAACGCTAAGATTCAATGAAAAGAACTTGTATCAATCCTGTACTCTAGTTGTTACATACATTTATCATACCAGTAATTCAATAATTCTAAAAGAACATGCTATATGCATACTAGAATTGAAAAAGAAGTCAATAAGCTGTATGGGGGGACTAGGCTTCTGTGCATTCAAAGAAGTAACAAGTAAGCAAGGACAGAAGGACTGGAATTAATCCTGTGATACTTGTTTCTAGTCATGGACATGACTCTTCACTCATATTTTAATATATGCATACGCATAACTAAATAAAAAAATACACACAGGTATGTATACTCATTATTATACAAAAATGGAGAATTCATCAACAAAACATTGATGAAAAAACTCAAAGATCTAAATAATTATGGAGAAATATGTTTGTGAACAGGAGGAATCAATATAGTGAAGACATTGACTCTTCTAACAATTCTTATTAAGATAACGTAAGGATATTGGGGGGTAGGTAAAGTTAAAATTATTCTAAAGAATATGTGAAAAGCAAAAATAATTAGAGTAGCTAAAAGCAACAATTATTGGCATCGCAGTAATTATGAACAAACCAAGAGCCTGAATCTTGACTTTTACTTTACTGATGTTCCATTGATTTCTATGAGATTCCCCCTCCCCCCACCACCTTCTTTTACTTTTTCCTCTCTAACTTCTACATGTGAAAGAAAACATAGAATTAGAACTTGGAGAAATAAATGACTCTTGGGCTAGGTCTAAGAAAATCCAAACTATACCCTGAAGCTTCTTGTACAAAAAAAACTAAGGGAGTGCTTAAAAAGGGCAGAGGGTGGACGTAGGTGCCAACCTGAATCAGTTCCCAGAAATGAAAAGTTGACACAATATGGGTAGCAAAAAAATAATGTAGGATTGGATTTTAACTCAAAGTACAAAATAAATATGCATGAGTCCATGCTGATTTAAATACATGATTGATCTTTGCAGAAGAATTCCAACAAATAAAAGGAAAAGAAATTGGGAAAATCGAAATCATCATTGGAGCAGCAATGTACCAGGGCTCTGCAGAGGAAATAGAACTCTCTTATACTGCTGACAGAAATGTAAAGTTGTTCAAGTACATTGAAAAACAGAGGGCCTTCTTGCTGGTCATCCCATAGTGGAAGGCAGAAGGGAGAGTGAGAGAGCAAAAAAGGACCAAACTGACTTTTAGAGCTAATCCACTCTCCCAATAACTAACCCGCTCCCTCCACAATGACACTAATTCAGAAGAGTGGGGCCTTCATGATCTAATCACTTCATGTTAGGACCCACTTCTCAAAACTACTACTTTGAGGATTAAGTTTCCAACATACTAAATTTGGATGATACACTCAAACCATAGCACTTACGAAGATGAATGTGCACTTATCATGGAACCCCGTAATTCCCCTTGGAAATATTAATGCATGAGAAATGAAAGCGTAGGTCTATGCAAAGCTTCACACGTGAAGATTCATAGCAGTTTTATTTCTAATAACCAAAATGTGGAAACAGCTCAAATGCTCACTAACACATAGTAGAAAATAAATTATATCCATGCAGTGGAATGCTACTCATAAGGAAATAAACTAAACACAACAGCAGGAAAAATTTTCGAAAACTTGTGATAAATGGAAGAAACCAGTCAGAGAGGAAGAGAATGAATGAAATGATAGATGAATTGTACTACGCGCAGTTCTAGAATAGACAAAATTAAGCTGGAGTGTAGAGATTTTATTCATATTTGCCTGAAGTAGGAAGAATTGACCACAAAAGAGCTTTAGAGAGCTTTGTGGATGATTCAAATGTTCTGTGTTTTGATCGGTTTAGTTTTTGTTGATGCGTGGATTTGTGAATAATCATGTAACTACACTTAAATGGGTGTATTATATCATGTGTAAACTATTATGCTATACTGACAATTTTAAAGGATGATAACAAAAGCATTTACACATCATTTTTCTTTAACAGTACTATTTTTCTGCAAGCTGTTTTCCCCAGGAAAATATGTGCAATAATAATTCATACTGAATTGACTTAAAAATGGTCGATTAGTCCAGGAGGTCTTCGTTGTGTGAAGTGTGAGGGAGTTCATAGATTTGCTAAAGATATGAAAACTTCAGGCAGACACTGAATCAATCCCAAAGAAGATGGAGGGGTGTGGTAATGGGTATGCTTGTGATTGTGGAAGGACTCTAGGAAGGATGTTAGGGAGGAGATGGAATATGATCACAGCCATCCAAATCTATCTATTCATACCACCCCCCTGCTTAACCATATTACCCCAGAAACTTATGATATGTTTGGAAAAGGAAAGAGAGAGAGAGAGAGGAATTTAATGAGTGTAGTTAAATATTATCTTGTTCCTGAACAATCAGGCAAAATGTGTAAAAGACTTCCAGTGTTGCTTTTGAACCCAAAGCTCCTATTTGGCAGCTGGAAGCCCCCACACCTCATCTCTACTGCAGAGTCTGGAGAGGTGCATGAGTACTGATTTTGGTTGGAATTTGCTGTCTGATCAATTGCTCTTTAAATGTTTCCTTTCTCAGACAATATTGCCAAGCTCTGCAAAGATATAAATGTGAGAATGAGATGCCTAAATATTACCTGTGGGCTCTATCCATGCTGAGATGTCATGTGATAGAATCCTGGACGCCTGGACAACTACACATGGCAGCATCGTTCTTAGAAAGAAGGAGAAGGGGCTTCCAAAACACGCGCATGCTTGCTTGCGTGTGCACACGCAGACACAATGCAAAGGAAGTTTGAAGTGAAATCCAAAAGGAATGAAGTTGGAAGGTCAGGAAGCAGTGTAATCAGCAGCAGTTCTGCATATGGATCAGAACCAAGCATCAGGCTCTAGGTGTACAAGAAAAGCCCACCCATGGAATAAGGGCTGACTGGAAGAAAGTAGCTGCACATGTTTTCACTCGGCAAATGGCAATTAACTTCCGTCTCTATTTGTTGGTCAAAAAACATTCCCCAGTATCTCAGAATTCCCATTCCTCTATACACCTAAGTTTTTTTTTAATTTATTTTTACTAGTGCATTATAGTTTTACATAATGTTGGTATTGTCACATATTCCTAATTGCACACAATTCAGCAATACAATTTGTTCAATACCACCCCTCCCACATACCTCTACTTCCCTCCTCCCATTCCCTGATCCCTTGCCTTTCTTCTGGGTCCTATATTGTTCCTAAAAGCCCAAATACAGTGACATAATTCTTATACCTATGAAGAACATTTTTTTAAATATTTATGGCTGTAGTATATACAGTGACATTTATACTGCTTGGAATGTACCTTGCTTTATCTTAGTTCCAGCATTTCCCCTTCTCCTCCCTCCCTATCATCCCTTGTTATTCTTTTTTTTTTT
>PVKS010021810.1:0-34655 GCA_004027875.1 Aplodontia rufa | reverse complement strand
AAAGATTATTATCGGGCTGGAGCGGTGGCTCAGCGGTTTTGATGCTTGCCTGGCAAGCACGAGGACCCGGGTTCAAACCCCAGCACCACGTACACAACTAAGTGTTGGAGCAACTAAAGCCATGTGAAAACTAAATAAAGTTGTTTCTCTCTTTCTCTGTCTCTCTCACTGTCCCTCTCTCTTTAAAAAAAAAAAAAAAACAAAAACAAAGATTATTATCGCTTTGCATCAAGAACATAAATAATTAGGAAATCAAGAGATTGTCCTGACCAATTATTGACATGACTTTGTTATTATCGTTATTTTAAGAAACCTTCCCTTCAATAAAGTGTCAAAGGTCCGCACAAAGCACCTGTAGCCGCAGTGTTTTATTACATTCTTCATCACTGAAAGTAGCATCTGAGATGCGGTGACAGTGACATTGACAATTCTTCTGTGGAGCAGAGACATTCCACAAAAAGAAAAAAAGTAAAATCAAAATTATCAACGTTTGCTTAAAAACAAAACAGAATAGAAAACACCAGAGTACAATCCATGCAGTAAGGGTGAGCACTGTTTGAGGGGAGCTGTGCGTAGTGGGGTGGCGTGCACATGTGTATCCCACTGAGCAACATCTGGAACATCTGTGGTAGATGTTGGGGTGGTGTTGCCTGGAGGCTTGTAGGCACCCGGAGAGTTCTGATTGACACTGGCCATCCCTGGCAGGACGCTTCAAGGGGATCTGCAGGTGGAGAGGCATGTGGAATGGGCATCCTCCGGTGCTCTTCCTGACTTTGGAATCTTCATTCTGGGATGCAACGGAGTAAACAATAGGCTGGTCAATAGATGTGGCTGCCCACGTTTTAAAAAGTAAGTTATGCAAATAATTGATCAAAATCATGATCCCGTAACCGGCCCTGCTGTGATTCAGAATTTTCCCCCCAGGTGTCTTAAGGCCACCACAGGGACATTAATGCATCTTTCCAAGGTTCAGTCCCATTCAACTTCTCCATCATGTCAATAATCTGTGGGCTTCTTTGTTGGCAGGATGTGAAGCCCCGGCATTGGCAGGATGGTGCACTTCAATGTCACTCAATCCACACCTGCTAGCAGGGTGTTGGAGCCAGGAGCGGAGTAGTCTATATGTGTGGTCTGCAGAAATGGGTACAGTTTCACCTGCCTGTGAGGCAACTCTGTGGACTTCCAAGGTCAGGAGGAGGAAGCACATCTTTCTGCCTCAGTCCTTCACTCGGCCCACTCTCAGGAAACAACACCTCCATCCATGATCGAGGGATCATCTCTTAGCCCCTCCCTCCCCAAAGCCCATCCACGGCCAAGTCCTGCCTGCTCTCCTCAAATAGGAACCCCAATTCATCCATTTCTTTCCTTCTCCACTTTGACCAAAGCCACCTGCAACTGGTCTCTGCACTTCTTTGCCAGTTCCTCAACAACTCAGTATGCATTCTGAGGCCTGAGCTGCCTTTTTTAAAGGCAAATCAAAATATGTCATTTCCAGGGGCTGGAGTGATGGCTCAACGGTTATGACGCTTGCCTGGCATGTGCAAGGATACAGGTTCAAACCCCAGCACCATGTACACAACAAAGTGTCAGAGCAAAGAAAGTCACATAAAAAGTAAATAAAATTGATTCTCTCTCTCTCTTAAAAAAATTTTTAAAAAAATATGCCACTTTCCTGCCAAACCCCATCACAAAGAATCCTCATCTCAAATTAACACTGGAACTGGCAGATAATTCAATTGAATTCAAAATCATAGCTCACCTTGTCTCGGACAGTGCTCATTCTAAATTAATAGGATTTTTTCCCTACTCTGTCCCTCCTTGTCTCTCTTTCCTGTCTGTCTTTTCTTCCCTCCTCTCTTCTTTTCTCTTTCCTCTCTCTCCTTGTCCCCCTCTCATTCATTCATTCATGCACTCCTAAGGTCACTGACTCAGTCACACTGTCATTTTCAAACCTGAATGTAGTCTTTCCTTCCCTGTCTTGAGACCTGACTAGAAAGGGACTGGAAACACACTTGGAATGAAGATCCCAAGTCCATTCCTCACAGTGGCTTTGAGTATCCCAGCTGCTACAGTGAATAAGTTCCCAGAGAGCACTTCATAGTCAACGCTCACTTGGAGAAAGAAAATCTGTGATCCAGGCAACAAAGAAAGACCCCAGCCTCAAAACTCAGCCTCTAAGCTGGACAGTTACATCTAGAAGGTGGCTCAGACCAGCCAAATCGATGAAGTGCAAAGTGCTGCTACTTCCTCGGAGGCTCCATTTAGCACCTAGCCCTGGGATTTAGCAACGAGAAAAACCTTCTGGAATCGATACCGCTATCATTTCACAAAATAACAGTACGTACTGAAAATGATCCATAAATCAGCTCCGGGCCTCACTTGCAGGAGTAAACAGCTTCCTGTGAGATCTTGTTTCAGGGAATCAGAGGGTCCAGGCTGCCCCTGCGGTTATTTTCCCCCACGTTAAGGCAGGTGATCTGGAGCAGAGATCCATCAGTGGTGTTTGGAGCAAAATTTTGGAATCTCTAAATCCCACCAAGCAGAAAGAAGCTCCTGCAGAAGAAAGGAGGCGATTCTGGCCTGTCAAGCCACCAAGCCCACTCTTATGCTCTGACTTCCTTCTTTCCAGTTTCGAAAGCTGGAGATGGGACCTATGGATTCTGCTCCAGAGGCTGGTGGGGGGTGTGGAGGAAGGGAACTCCTTGTTCTCTGTGGAAGCTCCAAGCTGTGGAGCTGCTGGCCCTGTGCCACCTAGGGTGCCTCTTAAAGGCCTTCTGGTCTTTGGGTTTCTGTCTGATAACGTGTTTACAAAAGGCCAGACTGCCCGGCACTGCTACACTGGCTACCCTCACACACTACATCGGTTTCAGGAAGGCTGTGGAAATAGTGGACATGAAGGTCATGGGCCACTCCCTAGTCCAAGCACCTTCAGGATGAACCAGGCCACCTAGCCTAGGTTGGTCCCAACTTGACATCCTGTGAATGGGTCTCAGGTCACCTATTCACTGACCTGCAAGATTTGTAATTGCTGAAGGGCACAGACTACGCCCTCTGCTTCTCAGACTCTTTTTCTAGTCCAAGCATACTGTAAAATGTGAGAACACATAGCTAATAAGACCGAGAACTAAATATATTCCTTAGTTTTCTGATTGCCAAGACAAAAAGAGAAAATAAATTCAGGTTATATAATTCTGATTATGTGAGTTTTTAAAGAGGGACAGTGAGAAAGAGAGAGAAACAATTCTATTTAGTTCTCCATGCGGCTTCTGTTGTTCAGACACTCGGTTGTGCATGTGGTGCTGGGGTCTGAACCTGCGTACTCTGAGCACCATAACCACTGATCCTGCGCTCTCCAGCCCCATGTGGGTTCTTTTCTGACACTAAATTCTAAGAATTTATTTTATATAAGAGACATTGGAAAGCATAAAGAAAAACATCTTGAATGGAGTTTTTATGAAAGACTAAGAAATATGGATAAACTATACCCCATACTCTTCAGTGGGCCTATTTCTTCATCAACAAATGGGAAAAGTAAGAAATCAAAGTTAACTTTAAGGTCAGGGTATAATAGCATTGTGAATTTCAAATAACCCTAGGGCTGGGAGTGTAATTGAGTGGTAAAGCACTTTCCGAGGATGCATAGGCCCTGAGCTCCTCCTCCCCTCTGTAAATTATAATAATAACGAATATCCTTTTAAAGTGGCAGAGTGCCACGTGGGCATTAGCATCATTTTCGCATGGATGACATGGACTTGCTCAGAATCGCATGTGTTGCAAACACGCCAGCTGAGACTGGACCAGGGCTCTTTCAAGTTGCCTTCTCTGTGCCTCATCTTCTTGGAGATCACCTGCCTGCCAGCTCAGAAGGCGCATTCCCCGCCTGCCTGCGCTCAAGACTCATCTGCCCTTCGGAGGTCTCACTGTGCTCCCCAATCCCCTCCCCCAGACTTCCTTACTTTAACCATGGGGCACACGGGATTATGCTGGAAAAAAGAGGCCTATGGTCCCACCACTGGGCATCACTCCTCCAGGAGAAGTCTCCCAGTGATAATGAGAGGGAAATTTCAAAGCCTAAAGAAAGGCATATATCTTCAAGATCAAAAATCTCACTAAGTTAGAAGCAGGATCCTTATTGTTCGGTGACTTACTTGCCCTTGGAGAACTGAACAGCATCAGAATGATGTTCGGTGATGCTTGTCTTTGTCCAAAACCAAACCTAAAGGCTCTAGGAAAGTATGTAAAGTATGTGTCTAACGTTTGTTTTTTTTTGTTTGTTTGGTTCAAGGGATTGAACCCAGGAACGCTTAACCACTGTGCAACATCCTGAGCCCTTTTTATGTTTTATTTTGAGACAGGGTCTTGCTAGGTTGCTGAGGCTGGCTTTGAACTTGTGATCCTCCTGCCTCAGTCTCCTGAGTTGCTGGGATTGCAGGAGTGCGATACCACACCCGGCTTGTTTCGCTTGTGTGCCTCTCTCTGCTGCTTCTCTTCCCTTAGATACCTGTGCCCTTTTTTTCACCTCTAGGTGCATAGAGCTCCTCTCTGCAGTACCCCACAAACACCAGACCCCCCCTGGGCAGGACCCTGCATGCAGACATTTCTGACTCCCTCCCCCTCACTAAATTAAAACTCCATTTGTCCAGCAGTAGATCTCCATGAACAACATGAGGCAGAGGAAGTATGGTTTGGTCATTGAGACCCTGAGTGATGTGGCTCTGTCACTGTTCACCTGTGCAGCAGCTGGCCTGAAACCTGCCCTTCGATGCTGGGTGACTCCAGCCCCATCAAGTTACTGTCCATACTTCTTCCAGCTCATTGCCTCCTTGGTTCCTGGGCTTCGGCTTACAGGGTCCCTGGTGAGGGCATAGTTGAGGAGACATGCGCCTGTGACTCTGAGGACCCGCTGTTAAGTCAGCCTCTCCGTGTGTCAGGCTCTGACTTCGTGCTCCATCTGGAGCTTGGTGTTCTGCCTCACTCTTATGAGTCAACCTGCACCTTGTGCTTCCAGGAACCAAGGAGGTGGATACAACTACTGAGCCCTTGCGTTGCTCCCCTGGGGCCAGTTCGTGCCTTGTCACTCTGCCTTATACCTTATGCAGTGGCTTCTTCCTGCTTCTCTCCTTCTCCCTGACTGCAGTGTCCACGAAGAGCGCTCAGTTCCCTGCAATGGAACATCAGGGTGATATTATTTAAAGATGATACAGCTAACTAGAGTTTCTGCATATTTCCATTCCTGAATTTGGCCACAGTGAGCACTTAAGGTTCCCTAAATTCAGATGTGATCCCTTTGCCTAGGACTTTGTGTGGTTCCTTCAGCTCCCTGTCCAGTTTTCACAGTGCACCTGTGAGAGCTCTTAGCTGTCTGTCAGATTTGGCTTTGCTTGTCTCTCTACTTCACTCGGGTAAAATGTTGAGATGACCAATTCCCTCCACCTTGGGACACCTTGGGTTACACAATCCAGAGCAGTCATCTGCAAGGGATTTGAATGTGGAGATTGGACAAACAGACAGAATACTGAAGGTTTTCAGTCCTGAGGAAATGTGCATGTGACATTTACCCATGTCTTTCCTTCTTCCTAGAGGAAGACCCCTTTTCTGAGTTTCCACCACAGAGTTCTCCAAGTCTGGCACAACTCTCCATTGCTAATCAGGGATCAGGGTGGTGTCCATGCTGAAAGCCCCAAGGATCCTTGGGGTCCTGCTTTTCTTCGGTTTGTTTCCAAGACCATGTGGGAAGGTACCAGCAGAGCAGCATACAAGAGTCAGAGTGAGGGGTCTTCCAAGCATACCCACCCTGAACATGGCTGTAGAAAAGCCAAAGCTAAGCAGAGGTGCACATCTTCTGGTTTGGGCTGTGCTGTTGATCCTAGCAGGACGGAGAAGTCTTGGCCAATTTTGAATATTGAAATAATAAAGATTGCTTCAAAGACTGACAGCTACTGGCTTATTATTCTTGACTCTTGCAGATCCTTACATTCTGAAATTAATGGAAATGAGGCTGCCAGCCAACCTCCAAGAATCTTTCCTGAGTTGCCCGTTAGAGGCCTCGATGGGAAGAATCATTTCCTCTACCCATGGCTTTTTCCTCTGGGCATCTTGCAATGCCACCCTGCCTCCTCCCCATGCCAGGCTGTGTCCCCTACACGCATGGGTTTGGGCATCCTCCCCTCATAGATCTGGCTCTGTGTTCAGCTAGTGAAGTAGAAATGGCAATGCACTCTTCTTGGTACTCACGGAAGTAACAGTTCTCTGAGACCAGGGCCAAAGTGTTTAATCTCCCAGAACCTGATTTTCTCCATCCTTATGATGCCCCAGAAATGTCCATCAAAGAACTTCTCCAAGGACTGAAAAATGACCTATAGGGGAAAATACTTGGTAAACTTTGGACAAGTGAATCTCAAAGTATGATCTGTGGCCCTTTAGGGTTTCTGAGACCCTTTTGAAGGGTCTGGAACAGAAAAATTATTTTACAGTACTATTAAGACTTTGTTTTCCAGGCTGGAGCAGCGGCTCGGCGGTTACAGCGCTTGCCTGGCATGCGCGAGTACAGGAGTTCAAATCCCAGCACCCACGTACACAATTAAGTGTCAGAGCAACGAAAGCCACGTGAAAAACTCAATAAAAATTGATTCTCTCTCTCTCTCTCTCTCTCTCTCTCTCTCTCTCACTATTCTTCTCTCTTAAAAAAAAGACTTCATTTTCCTTTCTCTCTGATGCTGCAGAAGCAATGGTGGGTGTCATGGCTTGGATGAAAGGTGTCCCGCAAAAGCTCAATATGTGACAATACAACAAGGCTAAGGAGTGAACCGATTGGGTCATGAGAGTCTCAGGTTAATCAGTGAGTTAAACCCTGATAGGGATCGATTGGATGGTAACTGTAGGCAGGTACAGCGTGGCGGGAGAAGGTGGGCCGGTGGAGGCTTATCTTTGTGGTGTCTGTTTTGTATCTGGTGAGTGGAGTTTCTCTCTGTGCTTGCTGGAGCCATGTGCTGAGCTACTTCCCTCCGCCTCTCTTCCATCATGATGTTCAGCCTCACCTTGAGCCCCTAGGAATGGAGCCCACTTCTATGGACTAAAACCTCACAAACCGTTAGCCCCCAAATAAACTTTTCCTCCTAAAATTGTTCTTGTCGGGTCTTTTAGTGGACACCTAAGCAGGAATAAGGTGGTTGACACCACCCTGCCCAGGGGCTCATCGCATTCTTAACCAGCAGCAGGGAGAGGGTGCAGGTTGAAATTAAGAACTTCTTGGATGAACCAGAAAACCATTCATTGTATTGAATCGCAATTCCGGAACATACGTCTTCTAAATACACCTTCTGTGTGACGAAACAGGAAAAGCACATGAAGCTCTCAGCCACACACTGTCACGCTCATCGGGAGGAGAAGTAATCGCACAGATATTTGAGTCGAGGGATGAACTAGCCATTTTTCCCAGGGAACACCATTTTTGCTTAAATGAATCACTTACAGCCCTAGGCATCTGGCAGATATTTTCTGGAAAATAATGAAATGAGGATGTCACCTCAAAGTAAATGACTGACAATATTTGTTACCAAGGAGAACACTTGAGCTTTCAAGCAAAAATTATAACTTTGGAAAACTAGCTCTTGCCCTTTGGAGCCTGATGGTTTCCTGATGCTGAAGTGCTTTTCCTTTGAGATCAGCGGTGACCCTGACACCCAAGGCTTTTTGACCTTGGGTGATGAGATACTTCAGCCTTTAGATCTGCATAATTGACCTTGCCAATATTTCCCTACTGACCTACTGACCCAGCAGGATGCTGGGTAAATATTCCTTCAAAATGGGAGGATTTAACGTAAAAGCATATGATTTTAATGTTAGATTACTGCAAAATTTTAATGTAATAGTGTATGAAACGTTTATTGATACGGATTTAGATTTCACTTTGCAGCTGATCTTTAATAAACCACCATCTGCTGAGTTTTTATGTAGCCTCAGAGAAGAGCCACCATTTTCTGAGAAGGTCATTTTCCTATCCCTCCCTTTCCCATCTACACTTCCACTCCAAACAAAACAACATATCACACTAGACTGAACGCAGAGGCAGACTGGAGGATCCAGCTGCCTTCTTTTAAGCCAGACAGTCAAGAGCTTTGCAAAAGTGTAAAAGGAAGCCGTTCTTCTCACTGTACATTTCCTTGTTTTATAAAATAACGTCTTACTCTATTTTGTATTTAACGTAGAATGGTTTTATTATGGCTATTTTAAATAAACTAGTAAGATAAATATATTTTTAGAATTGTTTCAATTTTAAATTTGGTAAATATCCATTCGTATAACCCATGTTAAAGAGAGATGTTTCTTGTGGGCCTTAAGAAATGTTAAAAGTATAATGTTCCTGATATTGAGTGTGGGAACCACTGCCATAGAGCACAGTATAATTTTCAGATTTTAAATAATAATAATAAATCATTGTTTCCCTTCCAGAAACAATGAATGTCTAATGGGAGGCCTCAGGGTGCAGTTGCCACCTCACAAGAAGTGACCCATTGGCCATCTCTTTCTTTCTGACATCTGAGGGTCCCAGCAGGCTCCCCAAATCTTTCATACAATAATAGTCTTAATGGTATATTCCTTATATATGCTAGAAAATTCAGTCTTAAGGATATGTTCCTTAGGTTTATTAAAAAATTGTCCTCAGTGTCATGAGATCTGCCCAGGCTGTCCCCAGGCACAGGCGCCTGCCCTTCCCCCACTCCACGTTTCTGAGAACATTTCCTCCTTCCATCGCTCCTTCCCTGTGCATGGTTACTTATGAGAGCGGCCACGTCTTACAACATGACCCTGTCCTTCTGGCCATGGTTGCCAATCAGAGCACATCGCTGTGAGTTTGGGATGTCAGAGAATTCCTATATCCAAGGATGCAGTCGAATCAGCTTCATTTCAATGAAAGATACAACACAGAAAACTGTAATTTATTGTTCCCGCTTTCTGCCACATGCACTGAAAAGCAAGGAAAGCATTTACACCAAAGGACGGGAGTGAAGAGGCAGTGCAGGAGGAGCCAGGCTGAGGGGCAGACGACGTGGCACTCTGCCACCTGGTCGTGTGCGGGCGTGGTTCCTGTGGTCCAACCGCATCCCCACCCTCCTCGCTGGTGGGCTGTTCCGTTCCTCCTGGTGTCTGGGTCTTCTCCTTCACTCCACCATCCCTCTAACCCACCTCCTGTTGCTTGCTTGCTTGCCTGAGTCCAAGTTGCTAAGCAGTCACCCGAGACTCCTCCGAGCATCTCAGCATAGCTCCTCATCAGCAAGAGAAGTAGTGACCAGCACTACACTGATGGCGGGTAAGGGAATTTGATGGTGACAGTGAACCAGTTGCTCTTGGTTCAAGAACATGCTGGCATGAGAGACCATGTGCGTGCTCTGGCCATTGTGACTTGACTCCACACCACAGAGTCAACGGTGGCTGGAAAATGGCACTGTGCTCGAGCTTTCAGAGGTGTCACATGTTTCCCTGTTGCTCATGAATTCAGGCAAAAGAGTGGGCAGATGAAGACTGGTTTTCCTGACAGCTTCTATCATTCCTTTATATTGGAGACAGGTTATTTTCAGACTGAGCATCTTTACTGAGAAATGAAAAAAAATCTCTTCAATGCCCTACAATTGGGTAGCTCAGAGTTCTTAGGCTGCTTATGAGAATAGAATTCAGAGAATTTGTGAACATGCATAGGAAAAAACTACCTCTTCATTTTTACTAATCCCTTCTTAAAAATGAGCAAATATTTTGCATGTAGGTTACATTATACATGTTACCTACATTATGCTTGGAGGTAATAAACTATACTTTATTTATTTACTTTTTAAGTGAGAGAGAGAGAGAATCAGTCTTTTAAAATTTATTTTTCATCTGGTTCTAGTTTCTCTGACACCTAGTTGTGTATGTGGTACTGGGGTTCGAACTCAGGTCCTCACACATGCCAGGCAAGCGCTCTAACTTCCGAGCCACCTCTTCAGCCTCCAAACCATACTTTAAATAGGAATTTAGAAATTATACCTATGGAAACTACATCACATTACAGTGTTCCCAATACCTTGAAAAGTTATTTGGGCTTATCATGCTTAAATTTGTAATAGATACTAAGTCCTCCCTTGGATTCTATTTCATACAGACATACATTCTTCTATCAAAAATTGGTGAACACATTTCTAACTTAATTGGTGCATTCTATTTGATGCATTTAAAAACATTATTCTAAGAATGGACCAGAAATCATCCAGGAGTTCCATGGTTGAAAAAAAATAAAAATAAAAAGTTATCTTCTTGCAAGAAAGTTTACACAAGAAATAGAAGTTTGGTAAAAAATATTCCAAATATGACTTCATGGCTCCCCAGGACAGATTTTTACTTATAATATTATTCAAAGTATACATTGTCAGATAATATAGCACTCTGAGATGACACTCTGAGGCTTTAGTGTCTTAAAACAACAAAATTATTTATTTTGCACCTAAGCCTTCAATTCGGGCAGCCTGGGTGTCTGTACCTCTCTGCTTGACTATGGCTCAAAGACCCTCTTCCACGCTGACCCCTCACCTGGCTGTTTGAGTGAGAGCAGCCAGGGGCCACTCTTCCACCTTCCTGTTGAACTCTGGGTTTCTGACTGCATGGTGTATAGGTTCCAAGTGTATTAGAGATACTGGACAGCTGTCAGTCTCTTATAACTTGAGCCTGGAAATTAGGACAGTGTCTCTTCCACTGTCTTTTCCTGTTGAAGCAGTCAAGGAGCCCAGTCCAATTCAGGCAGAGACCCCATGTCCTGCTGGGAGCACTTTCAAACCATCTGGGGTTAACCCTCACCACCGCAATGTAGAATAAGTTTTCCCTTGAAATTGCTTCTTTATAACACAAGACTTTGAGTGAAATCTTTATTTATTTTATTAAATTTTTAAAGGGAGAGGGACAGTGAGAGAGAGAAAGAATCAATTTTTATTTAGTTTTTCGTGTGGCTTTGGTTGCTCCAACACTCATGTACGTGGTGCTGGGGTTTGAACCCATGTTCTTGTGCATGCCAGGCAAGCACCATAACTGCTGAGCCACTGCTCCAGCCCCGGAGTGAAATCTCTAAAATGGGTAATTTAATGGTGTTTTGTAAATAAAATTTTGTTCGAGGGATGATGAAAACTGACCTGCTCATGGGCATCTTCCTGTTCTCTTTCCTCCCTTCCCCCAAGCCCATGCTTTTTTCCATCCCCAAACTTCCTCTTCCCTTCTCTTTTCCCCTTATGTCCCTCCACCGTTTTAAACCTTCAATAACAAACATATGATGAGGAGGGAGAGGAAGGAAAAGAGGAAGCAGAGAAGTGTGAGAAAGTGGGAGAGGAAGGAGAGAAGGAGGAATAGGCCTTTGGCAACACTGATCAAAGGTGGGAGTGTCCACTTGGATAGTAGGGGCCCTCTGGAAAATAAGCTGAGGAGTCACCTGGTAAATATGTATGTGTGAACAATGTGTTGGAACCACATTTTTGTTTTTGTTTTTTTGGTAACAGGGATTGAACCCAGGGATGCTTAACCACTGAGCCACATCCCCAGCCTTTTTTATTTTTTTATTTTGAGACAAGGTCTTGCTAAGTTGCCTAGGGCCTCTGTAAGTTGCTGAGGCTGGCTTGGAACTTGCGATCCTCCTTCCTCAGCCTCCCAAATCATTGGGATTACAGGCATATGCTGCTATAATCAGCACAACCATGCTTTTTTTTCCCCAAAGAGAAAGAGGGACCATGAGAGAGAGAGAGAGAGAGAGAGAGAGAGAGAGAATCAATTGTATTTAGTTTTTTCATGTGGTTTTTGTTGCTCTGACACTGTGTGTAAGTGGTACCGGAGTGTGAACTCACTTCCACGTGCATGCCAGGCAAGCACCGTAACCACTGAACCATTGCTCCAGCCCCACAACCAGGCATTTTTAAAGGAGAAAAAGTTCCAATCTGTTCATTCGTGGGGAGAACTGGAGAGGCAAACTGCACACACTCTGGAGCCTCGCTGTTTGGGGGTTCTGTATCTGTGAATGCGTCTACTCGCTAACATTTGCTTGTAACCTTGAATCAACACTCTCGGCGCTTTTGTGATTGTTTGGGGACTTATGCAGAGCATAAGCCTGTTCCTGGCTGTGGCTAACGGGGTGGTACTCTGCCTTTTCATTCAATTCTCACGCTGTTCACAGGGTCTTTCTTGGGGTCTATCAAATGCCATATTGTTACATGTTTGGGTTCTTTTTTTTTTTAAACTTTGCTGTTCTAATGGCCCCCAAGCAGGGTGCTGCACACTGTCTGGTGCTCCTGGGTGCAAAGAGGCAGCGGGGGGAGGGCCTGGTGGAGAGAACGAGTGCACTGGGTGAGCTTTGCTCAGGAGTGAGTGGCAGTGCTGTTGGCTGCTGAGTTCAACAATCAACACTGTGTATTACATAAGGTGACTCTGAACACAAACACACAAAACAGGCTATGTACCGATTGATGAAGACGTTGCGACCAGAGGCCAACAGGAGCCCAATGCTGTATTT
Organism: Aplodontia rufa; assembly: GCA_004027875.1. NCBI lineage: Eukaryota > Metazoa > Chordata > Mammalia > Rodentia > Aplodontiidae > Aplodontia > Aplodontia rufa. The sequence goes on along the minus strand of PVKS010021810.1, from coordinate 22,138 downwards.
CCCCATGAACGATGGTTCACTTTTGTAACCGGTGTTTGCAGCGACTTTTTTGAACATGACTACTTGAATAATTAGAAACGACTCTGAGTGTGTGTGTATGTGTGTGTGTGTGTGTGTGTGTGTCTACACAACCATTAACAAGGATGCCGTGTTTATTGACAGAGATGGTAGGGTGAGGTCTCGCGGAGAAATATCAGGACACATTATTGCTAGTTAATAAGTGATCTTAGGTTGATGAGTTTTGAGGTGATTTATAATATTTTTCCCTTAGAATTATCTTCATTGCTTGAAATTTTTACTATGAATTTATGTCATTTTTATTATTGGAAAAATAGATATTTCATTTTGAAAAAAAATGATGTGTAAGACTTTACAGGTTAACACTTTGGAATCTATAAGAAGGAGCTAGAAGAATCTCTTTATATTTTCTGGGGTTTTTTTTGTGCTTATTTATATAACACTTTTGTATTGAGCGCCAACCTTACTCTAGGCCCTGTTCTATGTCATGCATCCATCAGAGAAGAAAGCACAATTTTAATATGGTCTAGAGTTGTGCGGGACTGTCTGCAAAAACGCGCCCTCAGCCGGAGTCTGACCGTCTTCCGTCTAGTTGTCCTCAGGCCTTTCCCACCTCCATCCCTGATCCAGGTTACAGCTTTACAAAACACAGATCCAAATTGAGAAAAGACAAACAAAAATCTTCAAACCATACACACACAAAAGAAAGGAAGAAAGAAAGAGAAGTAAAGGAAAAAAGGCGAGAGACCATTTATTTAAAAATAAGTGCTTATTCTCCAATAAATACATATTTACTCTCCAACTTGTCATTAACTCTGCAAAGGATGGAAATATTTTTTAACAAGAATAGAATGGCCCAATATTTTCTTCATTTAAAAATGTCATAATAATCTGAGAACAAATATTGTACTCAGTAATGGATACAAGGGAAAACTATTTCACTATTCTCTCTACTTTTGAGTATGCTTGAAAGTTATCATTAGAAAAATTATAACATCAGTCTCATTTTGGTGACATCTCTAGGGTTACTGGCCAGAACACAAGTATCCCAGAACATGTGGTGAACTCATTCAACTGAACTCATTCGTTGAATTCAGCAGCCATAAAATTTTCACAGATACTCACAGAAAATGAGTTCAAAATTCAGAATTACAAAATTAATAAGAATCCAAAATATGAAGAGTGAATTGGTAGAAAAAAAACAAACAATAGGATTGAATCCTCCCCCAATTGTTTTTAGATGATGTCAAACTAGATAGGAGGGCTGGAGCAGTGGCTCGGCAGTTACAGTGCTTGCCTGGCATGCACGAGGAATGCAGGTTCAAGCCCCAGCACCACGTCGTACCCTATGAAGTGTCGGAGCAATGAAAGCCACATGAAAAATTAAATAAAATTGATTCTCTCTTTCTGTCTCTCTTTCACCAATTGTCTATCTCTTTAAAAAAAATTAGAAATGTTTTAAATATTTTAAAGATAAAAGATGGAATAGAAAACATGAGAGAGGAATGATATGCTATCAAATAGTACTTTCATACTTGAGAAGATAACCAAATAGAATTTATAGAAAATGTAGTCATAGAAATTGAAATCTCAGTGCACAGGTTGACTAGGAAATTAAACACAGCTGAAGAGAAAACTAATGAATTGAAAGACAAATGAGCGCAACGCTGAGACAGAGAAGTGAAAGGGGCGGAAGATGCACAAAGCACAGCAAAATAAAGTCTAGTATAACTTTGTTTTTTAAATCCAGAGGTAGTAAAGATGCAAGAGCAAATATTCCAAGAGATAAATGGCAGAGATTTTTCCAAAACTGGTGAAAGAAATAAATAAATCCAAAGATTCAGAAGGCACCATGATGAGATCTGCAAGCAAACTTAAAAAGAATTGGCAGAATTCCAAAGAGAAAACAAACAAATATTTAAAAGCAAGCAAAGAGAGAAACAGATTACCTACAAAGAATAGTAAGGAGACTGACAATACAGCTCTCGTTAAAAGGAACAAAAGCAAAAGACAATAAAATACAATCTTCAAAAATGTTAAGAAACAAATAAGTACTAACCTGGAATCTTAAATTCCTTTCAAATCAAACATAAGGATGAAAAGCAAACGTTTATAAACTAAGAATTTATTTCCTAGAAAGCCGAACCTAAAGAATTTGTAAAAGATAGCACAGAAATGAAACTTTCAAGCAAGAACTGAGTAACCATGCAGAATGGGACCCACCTGAGGCTGCCAGGTGCGGGGCTCCACATCTGGGGACATCAGGGACATTGTTTATGACCCACTCTGCTCATACGTGGTCTACATGTATTATCCAATGAGTGTTTCTTTTTACAGACACAAATAAAGTATTTAGAGACAGAAGCACCTTTCCTAATTTGCACAGAAATGCTATATGCTGTGGCCTGGCACAAACATGTGGGTAAACTCGATAAATATTGACTGCTTAGAACAACAGCAATCGAGGTAATAATTTGTGACAAAAGGAAACAGGGAGAAAAAAATCCTGGATAAAAATAACATTTAGGAAGGGACAGGTTGTTAGATTGAAAACATTCTAAGGTCCTTCTGTTGTCCTGGAGCAGAAAGAGATTTGCAAAGGTTGCGTGTTTGGAATAAGAAGAAGAAGAAGAAAAAGAAAAAAAAAATAAAAGCCCAACTTTCCATGGAAGCACTTTGAACAGAGCAGAAGCTGTATGTGTAGACTACACATGCTCTGTTAGGGCAGGTACCTGCATCTGCTTCTCACGACTTAAAGGACACAGGATAAAGAAGAGAGGGTGCCATCCAACTTCTGTGGGCAGAGAGACAGACAGGTGCAGCTCTCCACCTGGAGCTGCATCTGCCAGGGCTCCCCTCACTCCTCTGAGGTTTCCCTGTCTCTGCCTTGCACCAACCCCCGCTGAGCTTTCGCTCCTGAACAGTCTCTCCCAGTGGCTGCTGAGGGTCTCCCACGTGGCTGCCCGGAGGGCTTCAGGGTCAGCAAACTGCAGCCCAGCTTCGGTGAATTGCAGCACACGACGCAGGAGGCTTGTGTGAACCAGAGCCATTCACAACGAATGGATTATTCACAAAAATCAGACCGCTGAGCACCACAGTTACCGAAGTTTACATACATATGTTGTTTATTTGAAGTTTAAAAACATAACTATAGATTGCTTGAGGATATATGCATATGTACGAAAAGGATAAAACCATGCATGGACAGTTGATTGGCAAAACTCTGAATAGTGATTGCTGCTAGGACCATGGGAGGTAGATGTGGGTGCAGGAGGTAAACACGGCCTTCAACTGTATGGGGGTGATGGGTGCATGTACATTTATTGTATCACTCTCTATGCTTTTTGGCCTACTTAAATGCTTTGGAATAAATCAAAGCAGAGATGAGTATTTAGATTGGAAAAACTCATCCCATAACCAAGCACTGTAAATAATAATGTATCAACACCCTGCACAGCACAATGGAAAGGGAAACCATCAAAGATAGAGAGGGGGAAAGCTGAGCACATCAGAGAGGGTAGCAAAAACAAACAACATCAGCCTTAAAAGGACATCCTTTTAGATACAGAATTTTAAAAGTCTTTTGAGAATGAGTGAGTGTACTTATTCCAATAGTTCTGTAAACTAAAATATCAGCAATTAAAAAATATAGATATACTTAAGCAAAAGTTGAAATATTGAGTAGACCAATGATCTATAAAATACAGGAAGTCAAAGATACCTTGGAGGTTTAGAAAATACATCTGATATTTTTTTTAAATAAATCTTATTTTTTTAAGAAAGAGAGGGACAGTAAGAGAGAGAGAGAGAGAGAGAGAGAATCAATTTTATTTAGTTTTTCATGTGGCTTTCATTGCTCTGACACTTTGTTGTGTACGTGGTGCTGGAGTTTGAACCAGTGTCCTCACACATGCCAGGCAAGCGCCGTGACTGCGGAGCCACTGCTCCAGCCCCACATGTGGTGTTTTTGAAAGTGGGGATATTTAGAAATTATAAGCAAAACTGGTTCAAAGAGTGTCACTTTTCTTTCACTGTCTAATATAATCTTTGTGTGAAAAAATAGACAAATGAAATTATAAACCAAATTCTAAATATCATTGTGAAAATACTAAACAAGATATTAGTAACTCCAAGCCTTTGCATCTTGCAGTATCAAGAAGCTCACTCTTCATTCTCTGCCTCTTCATTTTCCCAAACACCTACCATCTTCAAGTTAATTCACTAGTCAGAACTGTGCTCTGAACTTTGGACTGCCATCCACTGCCATTCACTGCCATCCAATCATCAGGCTTCATAAGCATCTCTAACTTAACAGGTGCAAAACCATCGCTTGGTCTCCCCAGCACTCTCCTATTCATGCCTCTCCAATCTTACTCATCATGGTTCATAGCCCAACCATCTTTCCATTTTTTCTTTTCTTAGATCAAAGACCTGTCTCTTCCTTACACCTCATATTCTCTTCTTGCATTGTCAGGAAGAGATGGTGTAGAACTGGTGTCAACTCAAATGTTTGGTAAAATTTTCCAGTGAAACCATATGGGCATGATGGTTTCATTTGAGGGAGAATTTAAATTATGGATTCAATTTTTAAAAATTTTTTATTAAGGAGTTGAATTATTGTACATTTTGTAAATGCATATATAGTAACAATATGATATGCATTTATTCTTAAACCAGAATTACCCCCCATCTCCCACACCCCAGTCTCTCGATTCGTCTAGATTTTGGTCCTACAATTTATATAAATGCTTAGATTGTGAATTTTCCAGAATTAAATGATTGCATAAGTATTGTTTGGATTCTTAGGGTGGGAAAAGAGTATGCTACATTGTTAATTGCCTCCCTAGATCTCTCCTTATCCTCTCACCCCCACATTTTTTTTCAGGGATGAGGACCGAACTCCAAGCCTTGCGCATGCTAGGCAAGCGCTGTGCCACTGAGCTAAATCCCCAACCCCTCACCCCCACATTTTTAATGGTTTCATTCAAATTATTTCTCTTGAATGAGAGTGGATTTCAAGGAATTGGTATATCTTCTAAGTTGTCAAATTTATAAACACAAGTTTGTTTGTAATACTCCTTTACTATCCATTTCACTTCTGCCAGATCTGTAGTGATGGCTCTTGCTTTCTTCCTGATGTTGGTGATGTGCGTCTTCTTTTCCTTTCTTTTTGTATTCTTTATGCTTTTATTAGTCTTGCTAGAGGTTTTTCAATTACCTATTAGCTTCATTGATTTTCTCTACTGCTTTATTATAGTATGCATTGAAGTCTTGCTTTTTAATTCCATTGGAAGTCTTTCATCATTTGACAAAAAAAAAAAAAAAAATATATATATATATATATATATATATATCCTACTGTGTTCTATTTACATGATAGAGGAGTTTGGAAATATCATTTTATGTTATTCATTCTGTTTTTATCTTTCCCTAAGTGGTCCATAATCTCTTTATTTAGCTCATGTGCATGTTTTCCCTCTAATAATTTGGGATGTTGAGATTTAATTTATTTAAGATCTTTTTCTAATAGTGCTATGAAAACTACCTTATAATTTTATGTAATAACCGAAACTCATTTTTAAGATATTCCTTCTAGCCTGGTGTGATGGCGCACACCTGTAATCCCATTTGTGTATTTCGCCCAGAATTCTGGAAGGGATCCAAGATGGCAGTCTGGGGAGTAAATTCTGCCATGAGAACTAATTATTCAGTTTCTGAAATCAGAAATTATGGCTCCTTCCCTGTCGGGTGCAAAGCTATGAGAACATTATTTAACTTGTAGATCTCAGTCCCTCATAACTTTGTTGTTGTTTTTGTTTGTTTGTTTGTTTGTTTTTGAGAGAGCAAGAGAGAGAGAATCATTTTAATTTTATTTATTCATCTGATTGTTTTTTATCCTGCACTTACTTGTGTATGTGGTGCTGGGGGTCAAACCTGGGACCTTGCACATGCCAGGTAAGTACCCCAACAGCTGAGCCATCACTCCAGTCCCGCCCATCTCCTGAATTTTAATCTAAGTATTAATGTTGTTATTAGGATTGGGTCAGAGTATATACAAGGTTCAGTACCCCATATGACTTTATCAGAATTCCCCAAATCAGATTTTCCACCATTTTAACCAATATTGAAAGCAATCAGTCACTCTTAATAAATTTCATAAGTTTATCTTTCCCTCCAAGTATCACTATGGGACATGAATTAAATGTCAGGTATAGTCTGTCTCCTCAAGCAGAAGGCAGAGAAATCTTTTGGACTGAGTATTTCTTTCTGTAAGCAAAATATATCCTCTTTTCCCAAATTCTTACCTCTCTGTTACTTTTAATGCCATCAGATTGGCATGAAGGATGTATCAATTTCTTTTTGCTGAAATAAATAGAAAACCAATTTCTAAATGGGGTTAGCTTTAGGGGAATGTGCCATCTCACAGAGCTGGAAGTCCAACACCAAGCGTGAGTTCAAGAGTTGGTTGATTTCTAAACTCTGTGATGACATCAAGAACCTGGGCTCTTCCTGTTTCTTGGCTCTACCATCCTCAAGGATTGACTCTGTCTTGTGGCTGGCAGAAGGCTGTGATCACCTCAACCATCGTTCCATTAAGACAACATCTAGATGGAAAATAAAGATAATGTTTCCTGTGTAATTAATTGAAATTCACCCATTTTTTCTTCTGTTTCAGATCGGTCACTGACCCTGCTAGCGAATTTTTCATTTCTAATTGTCCTTGTGATTTCTTCTTTGACCGAGGGTAATAATTGCTGGTACAGAATCCTACTTTATTTTTGGGGGGTTTTGTTTGTTTGTTTGTTTTTGTTTTTTAAGAGAGAAGGACAGTGAGAGAGAGAGTGAGAGAGAATCAAATTTTATTGAGTTTTTCACATGGCTTTCGTTGGTCCAACAATTCACTGTGTATGTGGGTGCTGGGGTTTGAACCCGTGTACTCATGCATGCTGGGCAAGCGCCATAACTGCCGAGCCACCGCTCCAGCCCCCAGAATCCTACTTTGTATGATAGAAACTTAACTAATCTGGCTTTGTTGTGATTATTAATGTTTGCATGGTATCACATTTCCCATCTTTTCGCTTTTAACCCATCTGTGTATGTGTTTTTAAAGTATGTTTCTTGTAAATAGCACATAGATTTGAATTTTAAAAGCAAAGAGCATCTAAAAATGTCCACCTTTTAATTGGAGTGCTTAGCCAATTTACATTCAACGTAATCATCTACATAGTTGGATTTATTTTTCTAATTTCTTTTTTTAAGAAAGAGAGACAGTGAGAGAGAGAGAGAAAGGGAGAAGCAATCTTTATTTAGTTTTTCATGTGGCCTTCGTTGCTCTGATACTTCATCGTGTACATGTTGCTGGGGCTTGAACCTGTGTCCTTGGGCCTGCCAGGCAAGCGCCATAACTGCTGAGCCACTGCTCCAGTCCCGTGGTTGGATTTCAACTACCATCTTGCTGTTGACCTTGTATTTGTCCCACCTGTTTTTTCTTCCATTTCCTCCTCTTTTTCTAACTTCTTTTGGATGGAGTATTGTTTTAATGTTGTTATATTTCCCTCACTTGCTTATTAGTTACATACATTTGGTTTTTCTGCCTTTCTTTTTGAGTGTTATTTCTTTTTGCTTGAGTTCACAAAAAATAGACCTTCAACTTATTCCAGGATATCTTTAGATGCCACTAACTCACTTCAGATATAGTGTAAGAACCTCACCACACGGGACTGGAGCAATGGCTCGCTGGTTACTCAGCGGTCACGGTGCTTGCCTGGCATGCAGGAGGACGCAGGTTCAAACCCCAGCACCATGTACACAAGGAAGTGTCAAAGCAACAAAAGCCACATGAAAAACTAAATAAAATTGATTCACTCATGCTCTCTTTTTCACTATCCCTCTCTTTTTAAAAAAAAAATATTTTCTATTTCAATCCTTATTATGTTTCTACCTTTCTTTGAACCCCTGGAAATATTTGTAGTTCATGCTTTAAGGGTCTTTTTTGCTAATTCCACAGTCTCTACCTCTCTGCCTGTTTCTGCCGTCTGACTTTCCTCTAGGTGTTGGTCTCACAGTCCTGTTCCTTCCACATATCTAGTAAGTTGTGGCTGGATGCTGTATGCTGTGAATTTCATTTTGAGCTCTGGATTTTGTAGTGTATCTTTATAGGGTGTTGGGCCTTCTTATGGCAGGCAGTTAAGTTGCTTGCAGATCCGTTTTATTCCTCTGAGGTTTGCTTTTAAACTTTTCAGACTTTTTGTAGGGTCCGTCAGGAGTAACCTCAACTCTAAGATGCATTCCGTGTTACTACTCAGATGCGTCTCACCTGGGGTCTCCACTGAAGGAAGCCTGAGAGTCTGAGATCTCTCCACGATAGCTGCAGAATTTCTCTGCCATTCGTGAGGACTGTGAACTGCTGAGCACGTAGCCGCTCTTTTCTTCTCTCTGTGCTTATATGATGTAGTATTCAGCAATCGATTCAAAGGATCCTTATGAAATTTTCTGGAACCATTTTTTTAAACAGTTTCCTCATTCCCCATACTCTACCCCCTTCAACTTTTCTGAACTACAATTTTTTTTACTAAGGAATTAGTTATTGTACAATCAAAGATGTATATAAAGTAACAATATGATATGCACATATTCTTTTTTATTAGTTGAATATGGACTTACAATTGAGGGGGAATCATTATCAAACAATCAAGAACAAATGTATATTTATATAGTTAGCCAAGGCTGATGCCATGTCATGATTTCCCCGATATGCATATATTCTTAAATCAGATTTACCCCCTAGATCCCTGCTTATTCTTCCCCCTTCCCCTCTCCCTCCCTCCCACTACATATCTATGGTTCCCCTAGATTATGTGTTACTATGCCTTTGCTGGATCTAATACATGAGGTTGACTACCTTTCACCAAAGCCTGGGTTCAGCTCCAGGCTTCACAAATGAGTGAAAACATTTGACCCTTGACTCTCTGGGTTTGGCTAACTTTGTTCAGCATGATTTCTTCCATCGCCATCCATTTACCTTCAAAGGCTGCAATACCACTTTTTCTAATTGCTGAGTAGAACTGCATGGGATATATATACCACAGTTTTTGGATTCCATTCATCCAGCGAGGGGCATCTGGGTGGTGAATCACAATTTCTAACTGTTTGACTCAGAAAGAGGTATGTTCTAAGGGCTGGAGCGTTAGCTCTGCAGTTAGAGCACTTGCCTGGCATGCGTAAGGACCTGGATTCAAACCCCAGCACTACATACACAACTAAATGTCAGAAAAACAAAACAAGACAAACAAATAAAAGATGAAGAAATAAGGAAAGAGGTAATGTTCTGTTGGGGGACAGCTTTCCAGCAGAAAGTGCCTCCAGAGAAGAAGTCAGGGTGATAATAGCTTTTTTCCATCTTTTCCTTAGGGATTGGTGTTGCCCAGTATGGGAAAACTTTTTCCTTGTGTATTTGTCCAGTTTTCTAGCTAACAATGAGAACGTAAGTCTGGTCACAGCTACTCCATCATGGCTACGAAAACAAAACAAAACAAAAAACAGCTCTTCTAATATTCTTCAAACACCCATAGCACTTAGCGTAAGTTTGGCTACACAGTTAAAATACTGTTGAATAAGATATTAACAAAACATTTATTTACTGAAGTATTACTCAAAGAATTCATGCATTTGTGTTTTCATGACATGGTACTAAGCACATGGAAGTTTGCAGTTCGTGGAATAATCTATTCCTAAAAATTCCTCTGATTAAAATTTAAGATAGATTAAAATGAATTCACAAGAAGCACAAAATTAGATCAACTGTGCATAAAAGTGTGGTTTTAAATGCATTTAAAACAAGTCCCACTTTCAGAGGCATTTGAATAAGTCTGATGGGGTCTCACAGGAGGTGAGAGAAGGGGATGGAAGAAAGTCACATTGGTGGCAGAAGGGAACATAGAGTCAAGAAATGTCACTCATGTCCACAAACTGTCACCCAGGGGATTTAGAAAAAATACTCAAGAAAACTTGATTGACCGTATTAAATGCTTCTTTATCCATTCTGGGGGACCTGGTGTGGCTACAGCAACAGCTCATGTACAAGAAAGTTTGCTTGCAGATTCTTGGACACATTCAGAAGGTTTTAGTTTTTGCTTTGGGAGTAAACACACACTCTGTGAATTCTCATAACACCTCTTTTTTGTATGTTTTTAATTATTTTCTTAATCATACAAATGTATGGGGTGTCATGTGATAATTAGATACATTTGATGGAGTGTAATAGTCAAATCAGGTTCATTAACATTTCCATCTCCTTGAACATTTAAAAAAAATTTTTGGTTAGCATATCGTAACTGTACATATTTATGAGATATAGTGTAATATTTCAATACATGTATGCAAATGTACTGATCAAATCAGGGCAATTAACATTTCCATGTCCTTATCATGACTTTGTACTTGGAGCCTTGAGCTGTTGTCTTATAGTTATTCATAAAATATATAATAAATTATTGTAAACTATATCTCTCCACTGTTCTCTAGAGCAGTAGAACTTAGTATTTCTCACTTAAAAACCTTTTTTCTTTGGCAGGTAACAGATGTGACTGTTTCTCTCTGAAATCCCTCAAAATTCCTTAATGTCACCTGTCCCCAAACATGTCTCCCCCCTTAACTCTTTTCCTCACTTCTACATATAGCTGGTCTCAGGACCTTTGCACATGCCTGGAAAACTCTTCCCCTCCTGCCTTCACCTCCCCTTCCTGCTTGGATTGTTCTTCGCAGTTTTTGGTGTTTCAACCTAATTGCCGCAAGCAGGCCTCCCCCCTGACCGTTCAGCTTAATAACAACCTTTCACGTGCTCCCCCCTAAGACTGTTCTTGAACTTCAGAGAATGAGCAGGTTCTTCCTGGCCTGAATGCCTTCTGCTCTCTCCCCTGGCCTTCTCTGTAGCTCTGGGGGGTGACCCCTGTTAGAGGGTGGCTTCCCTACTTCCCTTTCTTTCTGACTTTGGGAAGAGACTAAGCCTTTGGGATGCACCGATGGATGACAGAAATGGCGGGGAGGGGGTGCTCCCCTTCTCCCTGGGGGTTTTCCATCTCATCTTCACCAAGGCTGAAGTTTCCCTCTTGCTCCACTCTCCCAGACCTCACTGGGCTGCTCCTTTCTGGATTCCAGTTCCCCCAGGTGATCCCAGGCCCAGATTCTCCTAGTCACTTGCTCTCCTGGCCTCTTTGTTGAATGACTTGCTTCTGCTGGTTATTTCTGGATTCTTCTCTGCCTTAGGCTCCTCAGCACTTTATCAGCCACAGTCAGTAACAAATTCCCTGTGTTCAGTTCTCTCTACCCTACACACTCATAGCCTTTCTGTTTGAGCCCTGACTGACACAGCATGTACCTTAAATACCTGGAATGCCAGATTGTCAGTCGCTGTGTCTTTTTAATGACAGCGTCTGAATACCCCCTCCCCCTTCACATACCTGCTCCTTGAGAACGAAAACAGTGCCTGTTTTCTTCACTACAGAATCTCCAGCACCCAGCACAGTGTTTGTAAGATAAATGCTTGGAATAAAAGGTGGCAGTGATGAAATCAAATTTACCATCAATCCAGGTGACCTGAGGATGTTTCTCTCCCTGCTGAAGTCCTGCAGATGGTCATGAGCAAGTCGTAGTGAGCCGTCCTTCACGGTTATGCAAAGAAAAAGTTTTGCTGTGGGGAGCCGAGAATGCTCAGCTTTGCTGCTATTATTATTTTCTTTTCCTTCTTTCTTTTTTTTTTTTCAAATTCAACTTTAGTGGAAAGAAAACTTTCTCATTTCCCATTTCAGCTCACTGAATTATTCATCAAGAATGTTCTGCTGGTATTTCCTCCTCTGTCAAGAGTTCTGCAGTTCCAGAAACACTCTGCCCTGGAGTTGCAATCAGAGCAATTAGCCCATTACAGGGCTCAGCTTGCCGTGCCCTCAAGTCCCCAGCCTGGGGCTGTGTTGCTGCAGAGCCAGCCCTGCCCTGGAGTCTGACTTTTCAGACCACTGAAACCCAGCGGGCTCCCCATCTTCCTTTGCTAGATTAGGTCACCAAGCAGACATAATGCAAAGACCTCAGGAGCCCAGGTAACAGCATCCTTGGTCAGGGTATCTGCTTCTTTGGGGCCTCAGACTCCTCTGTAGTGGGAAGCACAGCCCTTGTCTGCCATGGAATGTCCTTACAGCTACACAGGCCCAGGTGGCTCGGGGCAAGTTCTCTCCACCACCAGGGTTGGAATGGGCTTCACAGATTGGATTGGTTTGCCTGGAAGTACAATTTCTCTCCAGAAGGCATTTCAGTTTTTCGACCCTTATCCCTGGAAGGGAGGACTGATTCTGCCTTCCAGGTGTTGGCTCTCATCTGCATCAGTCCTCAAACCCATTCTCAAGCCCCAGGTGTCTGTGTCCTGGCCAGAGCACTGAAAGAAGAAAGCTTCACAACAGCTCTTTTCCACTGTCCTAGATCTCTCTGGGCTTTGTCACCTCAGGGCCCCTGTGTGGTGCTGTCAGCAGGAGGACACTATGTATTTCAGCTCCAGCCCCATATTTCTGAACTCCGCTGGGTAGTGCTGGGCAGGGGCTCTGCAAACCACACGCTCCCCTTTTGCCAGCAGCTTACCGATAGGTTCTGCCACTAGGGGGCGCTGGCGAGAGCGACAGGCTGGAGGAGGCAGCACCCACCCCTCTCTCTCCGAGAGCAGCAGCAAGCAGGGCTGCTCCCTGACAGCACCAGCTCCTTTCCAACGCGACGATGTATCTACATGGCAGTTTTCCCACTTTCCATTTTGCAGATATAGCTGAATCCTTACCTCCCTGGCCAGAGGCACTGCAGAAGCTGCCCAGCATCCCCTTCGCAGAGGTCTGTGCCTCAGATCCAGGGGCATCTCTGAGCTCCCAGGCATGAGCACCAGCTAGTTGCCGCCCCATCCTTGCCCATAGACTGTAGGATCCAAGCTCTACCAAGTTCCTCTCCAAAGCTTCTAAGCATTAAAGTAATTCTGACCTCTTCCCTTAGTGCCCCCAGCCCCACAAGTGGTGGCTCTCCACATAGTTCTACCTCTGTTCTACCTTAGAGCTCTCTTGCTGTCTCTTCGATTTCATAATTAACAATTCTGCTTTTGTTTCTATTTCTGTTTTTGAGACAGGTTCTTGCTTTGTTGCTGAGACTGTCCTTCAGTTCCTGGGATCAAACGATCCTCCTGCCTCAGCCTCCTAAGCATCTCCTGCACCATCATGTCTGGCAATGATTCTTCATATTAAACTCTGTACAAATAACTGGTAATTTCTGTCTCCTTATGGGACCCTAACTAGTCCAGAAACGGAAGCTAGGAGTGGAGGAAGCAGGGCTAGTACACAGGAGGAGATGGAGCCAGGCAGAGCCTGTGGTGTGCAGCTGATGAGAGGGCAAGAGTGAGAGGACAGTGCTGGCTGCCAGTCAGGTGGTGTGAACCACAGCTGAGATGCCTTCCATATAGTGCCGTCCATCCACCCATCCATTCATCCATCCGTCCGTACTTAGTGGGCATTTGATACGTAATTATTGAGTGAATGAATGAATAGATGTATGAGTGGATGGATGGATAAATCGATGAACATACACGTGCCTAAAACAGAGAGGCAGGAACTCTGGGTCGGGGCCATCTACAGCTGATTCCTCCTGAAGTTCTTGGTATCTAATATACTGTCACAAGCTCAGGACCGGAATAGAACAATAACGAAAGGTGCAAAGGAAGGAAATGCTAGATCACATAAATAAATGATCAGGAGACTTGAATTCTAAGCCAAAGTGCTTTTCTGCTTCCTGGCACCTGCTACTGATGTCTGAAATTTGTTTCCCTGATACCCCGCACTCTTCCAGGCCCCCTCTGACCTAGCTGCCATGGCAGTTGTGACACTCGAGCACCTCCAGGACCAAGCAGTAGATCTAGAGCTTCCTCCCTGATGTGGAAGGCCCCGGGAAGTTCTGAGGCCACTGAGAGAAAACAGGCACGCTCCGGACGGGGGTGAGAAGTTGACACGGGGGACAGTCTCCTTTGGGCCACATCTGCCTGGCTGGGGGATTGCCACCTCAGACAGATTCTGTAATCTCACACCACCTCATATAAAAGCCACCTTGTAGGTCAGGCTTTGAGACACAAGTCCAAGATCTGTTGAGTACCCGAGGCTTTGGCCTGCAGCTCCACTCAGTCTGGGCGCTGGCGTCAGGAGGCTGACCATGCCCTGCAGCAGGTCAGACTCCGGGAAAGCGTGCCAGGGGTAGTGTGCAGAGCTTCATCAGGACTTGCTCTTGGGATCAACACCGATGAAGGGGAACAGATAGAAACAGTGACCTTCCAGAATGTTCTGAATTGGGGGAGGTGTGAGCTGGTGTGGCCCTGGGTTGACCAATGATTGGATATAAATGCCCTGAGCAGCCTTGTGACCTTGGATGAGTCCTTGTTTCTCACTGAGGCATCTCCAGGAGGGCTGGGCAGCCTCTGAGCGAAGCTCAGGTGCCATCCCCCAAGGAACAGCTTAGGAAATAAACCTTCATCTCTGAAAGGGGTTCTGGGGCACCTTGAAGAAACATGTCACTATTCCCTGCAGAACACAGTGCGGAGTGTGGTCTCTGCAACACAGCCCCAGGTCCCGCAGGCTCTCCTACCCTGGGTGGCCCTCCCTGGCTATCTCCTCCCCCTGGGGTGCCCCCTCCCCCTCTCTGCAGCCCTGCAGCCTGCATTGCATTAGCAGCTGGCTTCTGCCGTCAGAGTCTCCGGGAACATAATCAATCCGGAAAAATGCGTGCGAATTACTAAATCAATAAACACTGCCAACCTCTTGATTCACTGCTTCTCTGCAGAGAGAGCCGAGGCGCGCAGCCTCCTGCTTCAGGACAAGGGAAGCAGAATGTGCTTAGTGGGCACAAGCCACAGGCCAGCAGGGGAGGGGCGGTCACCTTCACTGTGTGAGTAGACACACTCTTCCAAGTTTCAGCAGTGCAGAGGAAAGTGTCAGGAAGCGGAGACTCACACTCACCTTTTCAGCCTGAGCCCCAGGTAGATATCACCCTGCAAGGCCAGCTCTCACCAGCTCAGAGAAAATGTACAAACTTTTACTTTGTTGAAAGCAGGAAGTTTTGTCTGCTCACACCAGGCCAATTTACAGAAGAGCACTGTTTACAACACGGAAATTCAAATTAAAAAGAGACTAATGTTTAATAAAGGCAACAGTTAAAACCTGCTTGGTGCCGATTGCTTATTCCATGCAGACTTTTGTCTTAAGCTCTCTGCATACATTAACTCATTTAATACACAACTCTAAAAAGCCGTTGTTATTATTATCATCGGTGTTATCCCCATTTAACAGATGACAAAACAGAGGTCAACCAACCAGCCCCAGGTCACACAGCTGGAGCATTGAACAGTCAGAGTGTGAACCCAGCCAGAGCCCTCGCTCCACTGGACTAATTCTGCTCAGCACACTTAGTGGCAAGATAACAGATGTGAGCTGGGGGATGTAGCTCAGTGGCAGAGTGCTTGCCTGGCATGCACAAGACCCTGGGTTCAATCCCTGGCATTGCAAAAAAAAAAAAAAGTAACATAGAGATACTCATTATTTATTTCCTTCCTCTCCCCCCTTCAAGAAGGTAACCGAGAACTTTGCATTTCCTCTGTTTGGGAGCTTTTCCAGGGCAAAAAGGAATCTGCTCCAAGACAACCACCGCTTTCCCCTCTGTGCCAGCACGCTGGAGAAATTAAACTTGTGCCTTCTTCCTGCTTACCCTGGAGAACGCTAACACCTGGCAAACAGAAGCTGGGGAGGGGGCTTCAGTGTGGGGACCCGGTGAGTCCGTAGCCAGAACCCAGACTACTTATCAGACGGCTGCACATACAGGAGCCAGAGGTGTCACTTAGGCGGCCCTTGGCAGAGGACGGATGGGTTAGTCTCTGGTTAGGAACTCTCTGAGATGCGGCCCACATACCCAGCCCCTCACTCACTCACACCTGTGACTGTCCTGACCCCGTCCCCTTCCCCATTCTGGATTTTTCCAGCACATGCTTGGAACTCCTCGTATCTCCCTGTGCTTCTGGAAACCCTGCCTTGGTCACCACCCTGAGGGTTGGCAGCCAGAGAGGAAAGGGCATCTTCAGGGACCAGGAGAAGCCAGAGTAGGGAGGAGGGCCCATGCCCAGGGGAGGGAGATGGAAGGGAGGGAATCATTCAACCTCTCTCCTGCAGCCTGGGTTCCTGCCAGGGCCAAGCACCCTTGGCTCGGAACTAGTTGAAGACCATTTCCACCATATTCGATTAGCCAGAGCAAGTCCCAGGCCTGTCCGGATTCAATGGGTGGGGAGATAGGCTCTAGGAAGTAGCACAAGCCTGGGTTTGTTTTTATATGTACCATACTACCTGTGCCAACTTATCCTTGAAACGTCTTTCTGCTCCCAGTTTCAAAACTGCTGGGGTAGGCAGCATAGGGAAGCCAGTGGCAACCAGCTAGCGAGTGCAGTCCTGGGGGATGACTCCCAAGCAGTCCAACTGCCCCAGCGGGCATCTAAACCCACCCTGCGCCCAAGTGTGTACCACACGGCACGCTGCAAGTGTACAAGGCTCTTAAGTTTCGCCATCACAGATATGCAAGAAACAGCTTATCTATTCCTTAAGAAATACACAAACCTAACCTAGACTCAGCTCCCATGGAGGTAAAGGGGGATTCGATTTCCTTCCCGGTGGTCTGGTGGGTGTTGGGTTGGGTGGAAGAAGCAATGCAGGACTGCGTGGTCTCCTAGCTGAGGGTCCTCAAAAGTAACCCAGAAGCCGGATTCTTGTGCAGGTGACTTATAGATTCTTGTGCTTGTGGGATGGGACTGGGACAGGGACACAACCAGGATGCTCTCAACCAGGGTCTGGCTTTAGCCCACTGGCAGGAGCCCTGGAGCAAGAGTTCATTTGGGCTTCAGACTAAGAGCCAGGGCTGCATGGGCCCGGGAGGGCCAGACTCGCAGCTGGGTGCTTCCTGCTTACCCCGAGGCCCTTCTCTGGGCAGCATGTCAGCAGGCACACTCAAAGCGACTGGGAGGTCGGGGTTTGGGCTGTCCTTGGATAGCCTTCACCACCTGCCTGGCACATGCAGGGTCCTCCTGGCTCCCCCTCTGGCTCCGTACTTTCCAAGCCAGGCAAGGCCTGACTAACCCCTACCCAGCCTGACATTCAGCACCACCTTTCCACCTGCTTCCCTGGGCTCCTGCAGCACCCTGGGCTCAACTCTGCCACAATGTCCTGCCAGTCACATCCATGCGTACAGCTCTCTCACTGGACACTAAGCCTCAGCCCTCTCAAAATGCCATGCAGAACCTGCCACCAGAACGTACCCAGCACACAGTAAGTCCCCTATGAGCCCCTCCAAACCATGAGTGAACACCAAGCCTAAGAGCCTTCAGTGGCCCTGTGGGTCTTCGTGCTGGTGACCTCTCAGAGCAGGGGAGACCTTCACAGGGCTCTGGGAGGAAGCAGCCAGCCTCAGAGCTATGCACACCCTCTCCAGGCTGATGATCATCCAGAAGAGACAAACCTCATCCTGTGATAACCAGGAGACCCGGAGCCTTGAGAGGAAAAGCAGAGGGAGGGAAACCTTTATCTCGGCATGGCCACTTCTGGGCTCTACATCTCTGACCTGTCCCCACCTGCTCAAGGCCCCTCCCTGCTCTCCGGAGGGTCGTAGGCTAAAATTTGAAAGTTGACATCTGAACTCGACAGAATTGATTCTTAAGGAGGTCATTATTCTTTTCAGTGATTTTTTTTTTTTTGTTCCTGTCAGTATATCTAAAGAGATTTTTTTTTTTTACAACCCTCTGCAGGAATAAAATGGTTTTGGAAAGAAGGAGGAAGAGGGAGGGAGACAGAGGGAAGAGTCAACACCCTGGCTCTTCAAGCACTTAGATATTGTCCAACCCTCTTTCCTTAATTGGCAAATGAAGGAACTGAGGACCCCTGAAAAGAAAAAAAAAGCTGGCCAGCTTATCCTTAGTCACCCAGGACAGGGCCATGCCCAACCCAGTCAGAGAACACACGGAGCACCCTAGCAGCCTGCTACATGCACAGAGTGGACAAAAGCCCCTGGGTCAGAGCCAGTCCTCCTGCAAGTTCACCCCTCCCTCTGTAGTTTGCTGCTGGAAAGGGAAGAAGTTGAGGTCACCACGTCCCACCCCTATAACCGGGCCCAGGCCAACAGTCGTCCACCTGCTTGCACATAGCAAAAAGCTCCCTCTTCCCCCATCCAGCCTCCCCCATTTTTATGTGTCCCATCGCCATGGAGGTTGGCACATAGAGCTCAGGGCACACCTGCTCTCTGAGGAAAGACAAATGGAAGTTTAAGAACAAAGAGCTCTCGGGCTCCAGCCAAGGTGTGGGCTGTAATGGAGGCTGTCTTCTGCCAGGAGATGATGGCTGTAGCTGAGACCACACTGGATGAAAATTCTGCTGTGTTTTGAAGTCCATTTGATCTTATTGCTTGTTCAGCTTCTTAATGCATTAATGATAAAACATCGCAGTGAATATGTATTCCAAAAAAATCGCAATTAATCAATACTGCACTTATTCCATTTGGCTGCGACTAAATGGTAAACAGGAGTTAGGCAGGCTCCGGAGCACAGGGCTCTTCTCTGTGTCTAGGCCTTTCCCGGCAGAGCAGGGTTCTGGGGAAGGAAGTGGTCAAGTGGCCAGGGACAAGTCAGGCCTTCCAAGGAGAACTGGCGCCGTGGGCTGGGACTGGGAAAGGCCACAGCCCCTCTTCTGTCCCTGACCGGCAGTTACCCTCTCTTTGTGAAATGGGACTATGACATTAGTCCCACATGCAGGTGGTCAAGGGCCTCCAACCCACACCGTGCCAGCCTAACCAGCTCACCTGAGCTGACCTAACTCCAGGAGGTGCTTAGTCAATGCGTGCGTCACTGTAAGAACGAAGTAGGGTAATAATATTCCCCAGGACGTGCTGGCCGTGGGGAGTGTTCATGATGTTCCTGGCTTATAGTCATCTGTGCTCATGCCCACCATCCCCACCTCTCAAAGCAAGCACTGCTTGACTGCTTTCAAGGAAAGCCCCCAGCAAGAGCTTCACAGGGCGGGGTGGGGGGTCTTAGCTCAGCACAGGGGAGACAAGAGAATTAAAGCCCAGAAAGGTTAAGTCATTGGTGCAAAGTGATACAGCCGGCTAGAGGCAGTTCAGTTTTCTCATGCCTGAACTCCAACCTCCAACCACGCCTGACCTAAGTGATCTGGGGTGGCAAAGAGTGGGTCTCTTGAACGGGATGTTCTGCAGACATTTGTTCAACATTGACTTCAGTGCAGGGCCAAGATCTGGGGTAAGAATGTAGAACAATATAATTAGCAGCAACTGACTTTTCCCGCTCACTCAGCTACTCCAGAGCCCTTTGTTGACGAACACCCACCTGCCCTGGGTGGCACTTTAGACACCTTCAGTGTTTCAAGCATTTCTTCCACAAATTCTTAGTAGGCAGCTATAGCATGCCCCAGGGGAGCATAGCTTCCCCTGCTCCACAAGCAACTTATCAAAAGATTCATTTCAAACACACGCTGCTTGGCATCTCTGCTCCCTGAAAATTCTGGTAAATACAATTTACTCCATTCCGTTCCATCTCAAGTGACTCTTATGGCTTGGCTTCCTGGGCCCTGCTGGCATGATCTGCCTCTTTACCCGATTCAACCCCTGGGCACCTGCTCCCCAGCTCAGAAACAAAGGCACATGGTGTGATGGCACCTTTATGGACAGGGTTGCTGTTGGGTTAATGCAAGGTCTTCTGGAAAATCCGGTGAGGTGAACAGTGCTCAGGGGTGTGCCAGCCTACCGTGGCGGGGGCACTTGGTAAATGCTTAGTAAAGCTTTCTCACTTGATGTTCTTCAAATGGTTAAGGAGTGGATCAAGCTTCCCCTCTGAGGCGGGGCCTCAGTTCCCCTTCCTTCATCTCGCAGTGCGGTGATACCTTTGTTCTTGCTCCAGCACCATCACCAATGGGTCTATCTCCAACCATGGGGTTTTCATTTTCTCCCCCATCCGCAGGGGTCAGGAGGGAGGGGTGACAGGTGGGGTGGGGGTCACAGGATCAAGTTCTCCAATGCCAACAGCTGAGGCCCAGAGGATGAGTGGGAGGGCAGCCACACCCTCCTGCTCTGTCTTCTGGCTGGGCCCCTGCCCTGCTCCTGGTCTGGCCTGACGAGATGACCTCCAGGGACAGCAAAGACAGGGATTGGGCTTCAGCTATTCCTGGGCCAGCTGCAAGACCAAGAATCTAACCTGCCCTTTGGCTTCAGGAGAATACTCCAGCCCCCCTCCTGCTCTCTCCTCCCCGCCCCCAGCTGCTCCCGCAGACCTCCTCTCGCTGGGTGCTGGCTGTAGCTCAGCAGCAGGGTTAAGTCTTACCCCAGGCTTCAAGGACCCAGCTCGTGGCAGCCAAATCCATTTGCCAGAGCTGCTCCGTCTTCCGCCTCGGTGCGGCACCCTGCATTAGAGCCTCGGCATCCTTCCAGGGAGCCTCGCTTTTAACTTTATTACAGTGGTTGGGCAGCTTGGGAAATCTGAATTCCATTGACACATTTACAGTCCTCTTGCCTCTCAGCTTGTGGAGAAAATCCATCTCCTAGACAGCCATGAGAACCTCCTGTACTCCTGGCCTCTCAGAGGGCAAAGCCACCATCTTAGTGTGGACCCCGGGCAGAAGGGCTTCACATAATGATCACCTTTTTCTTTGGGTTTCTTCTCCTCTTGGCTTTGCACTGAGATGGTGATGGTCTGGAGAAGGCAAGACCTTTGCAAACCACTCTTTGGGACCTTTTTTTTTTTTTTTTAACTGAAGTTATCATCATTATATAATTTTTTCCACATTGTTCCTGGGAGCTTTCTAAGGGTTGTGGGGGCAGGTTGGCCACACAGTGCACAAAGGAAACTATTTGGAATTAACATATAGAAGTTAAACAGCTATAAAACTTAATGTTTGGTCAGCAAAGTCAGCTGCACCTGAACATGTCCTTGTTGTACCAATGGCAGCTGAGGCTACGCTGGCCACCATGCACTGAGAAACACAACCTGGGCCAAGCATTGGGGATGGGGGATTCAAGATGGGGAGGAAAGAGTGGCATGGGAGAAGGAGAGGGTGAGGCCACCCAGAGTGTAGTCTGGAAGTGGCCCCTTGGGCTGGAGGGGTCAAAGGTGGGGGATTCCTAGAGCTGGGTTCTGGAGGCCACCAGACAGGACTTGACATGAGAGTGGCAGCCTTTAGAAAGGAAAGGCTGCACCCCCGGAGGACGCATAGATTCTGGCTGGAGCAGGGACAGTGGAGAGAAACACCCTGCTTCTCCTTTCCTTGCCTCCTCCGGTCTCTCACCAGAGCCTGCCAAGAACCACACTTCACTGGAAGCCAGTGACCAAGAGCACCCAAGACACTGACTGGTTTGCAGGGCTCATTCTACCAAGATACAAAGACAACCCAGGGGAAGGACGAGGCAGGAATCAGAAGGCTAACAGGCAAGTGGCCCTGACTGCTGTCAAGTGGGAGTGAGACAGGTCACAAGGTCTCAGGTGCTGATCACATAAAGAAAGAGCAGGAGCCATGAACGTTAGTTATACATAGATCTTCAGAGCTCAATCTAGGGCATCTTCCCTTCAGAGCGTTCAGAGAGGAAGCAGGGATAGAGGCAGTGAGGGATGGAGACCAGAACAGAGCGGCCATCAGGTATCTTGTAAACCCATTTCTGCCCTGAAATCGTGACCCTGTCTGTACTCAGCCACCCTGGTGCTGAGAGCTGGGCCATGTGGTGCTGGCAAGATTAAAGTGCTATTACAGCAGCAGTGAGAAGTGCCTGCTGCTATAACAATACATAACAAATAGCACCGCTCACAATTGCTTACAACCACCACCACCAATTTTGTGTCCAAGGTGTGCTATTCAGCTGTGACTTGGTTGATCTTGGCTGGACTCAGCTGAGTTTGGATGAATGAGGCAGAAGCCTAGGCTTCAGCTAGTGATGAGGTCTGTCCCACAAGTCCTTATGCTGAGCCTTAGGCTGAAAGTCAATGGCTTTGTGAGCATGCTTACTCATGGCAGAGACAGAAGAGGACTCG
>PVKS010021809.1:0-34681 GCA_004027875.1 Aplodontia rufa | reverse complement strand
CAGCTGGGAGAGGAGGAGGGCTGTCACCAAGAAGGCTGTGCGGCTGGCCCTACTGTGTGCACGGGCATGGTCCTCAACATCAGGGCAGGCAGGGAATCGTGGACAGAGGCCACTGTGCAAAGCAAAGGCTTTGTGGGTGTCACCCTGCATGTCCCCTCCAAGAGATGGGCTGCTTCGGTGCATGGACTAGATCCTGTTCATCTCCTTTCTCTGGGAGGCAACTCGGTGCTGGCCTGAGAGGCTTCTTAAATGCTGTAGAATGAGTGAATGAACTACTACACAAGCAAAGGAAGATGTGTGAGTACCGTGTGTGCGCATGAGAGTGTGTGTGTGTGTGTGTGAGTGTGTGTGCACATGAGTGTGTTCGTGCATGTGTGTGCATGTGTTCCCTGTAGGCAGGGCTCTGTGTGCACCATGTGTTTTATGGGACCCACCATCTCAGACACCCACGGGGTCAGACTCTGCAAAGTGCCCTCTGCCCACGTGTCTTCCCATAATTCCCAGCAAGTTCCCTGGCCTCCTCAGTCCAGGGCCTCAGACCAATGGCCAGGTTCCTTGCAGATAGGTGGGGACTCCTCGTCCCACTTGGGGGCTCAGTGTCTGCCTGGAGACATGAGGGACCTCAGGGCTCAGATGTCCCCCAACCTGGGAAGTCTCTTGGCCACCACTCAGCCCAGCCTGGGTGGGCTCAGCAGAATCCTCAGAACCCTCATGGCCTCCTGAGCCTCCAGCCATTGCTACCTCCACCACAGTGTCTGGGACAGCTTTTCTCCTCTTGTGTCCCTTGTGACATCCCCCTCAACATCTGTCACTGTGGTCATCCTGGGGCCTCCCTACTGTCCCCACTGTGGGCTTCACCTGGTGGGGGCCTTTCTCCTGACACCTCCATGCCCGGTCTCTCGCTCTGCTAGTCCCTTGGCAACGGGCTGAGCAGGACGCCCTCTGGCCACACCTGTCCTGAGGAGCTGGTCTCTCTGCTTCTTAGGCTCACAAGGAACAACGCCATTGTTCACCAGCTTCTTTGGCATCTTCATCCAGAGGTGAGATCAGCAGACGCACTTTACCCAGAGCTTCCTGCAGGAGTCTGGGCTGAGGTAAATGGGACGCTAGAAAGGCTGTTAAAATCCAGCTCTGAGTGCCAGAAGATCATCTGTGAAGGAGTGGGCAGCTTGGCTCCTGCCTGGGGCGTCTGACAGCTCAGGAAAGCAGGACTGAAGCTCATAACATTTGGCCACATTTTGTCTTTCAGGAGAAAAGGACTCTGCAATCACCCAGGGGACTGAGATCCAACTTCTCAGCTCCTGAATTGGGACAGTCGTACTCAGACTTTAAGACATGAATTCTAGCATCATCTATGTAACAATGTTGAAATTGTGGTTAACTCTTCTTGAGTTGCACTTAGACATAAGCATCTTGTAGTAGGACTGCAATTGCATTAGGGAAAAGAATCTGTTTATATGTTTTGAGAAATTATGGTAATGAAAAACAGAACCATAAACCACCATTAAGTCGGAAAGATAATTGCATGCCATGCTGCCTCCCTGGGCCAGTCGCCGGCACAGAGATGGATTTATTTCAGCGCAAATAAGGCTCGTCTTTGCAGCGTGGTGCCCGATTCCCCCTTCATTACACATAATCATGCAGTCTAATTTATACCAATGCCCAATGCCTAAAGGAGCACCCGCGTGAGGGGAGGTTTGGGAGGTGGGAGAAATTCAAACCGGCTCAACTGCGGTCACCCGTGAACTGTTTGATGCGCGACTGCTGAGAACAATTGTGGTCACTCGAAATGCCCACTGGTGGAAGACAGCAGCCCACCGTGGGTTAATTCCCTGTTCCGAGAAGGCGCTAAAGGTGACAATTTGTCTGCTTGCTTTATTACCCACCGGTCGCTCTTCAGGATAAGCGGGTGAGGAAGATCAAGCTTGGGTCTCCCCAAGGCACGTAAATGGCTTTAATATGCATGTAATTGCGTATTAAAATGAGGGAGGCTCCCCAGGCGCACAGCTGCGGCTGTCTGTGGACAAGGCAGAGTCTTTGTCCCAGTACATGTCATTGTTCTCAATGGGAAAAGCAAGTCTAGGGCCCTCTGGGATGGCATACCTGCTTTTACAATCCCTTCCAGAAAGTTCAGCTGGGAGCTGATTAACAATGATTCAATAAAGCAGACCAGTCTGGGGACCCCAGTTCTAACCTGGGCTCTGTTCCTACTGGCTGGAGACTCTTAGCTGAGCTCCCGGGGCCCCAGTTTCCTCATCTTGAGAATGGGGATGGTAGCAAGGGCTCCGGGTTGTTGCACAGATTGAGAGGAAAGAGAAAGTGACTGTGCCGCGCAGACCAGCTGTCATTCCTGTGTCATTCAGAGCAGCAGGGGGAGGTCTGGCGGAAGCGTTTTGATTTCAGGGTTATCAGAATGCAGAGTGGCCTGGGACATCTCTGATGACACTCGTGCTGTGGATCCATTCATTCGACAGATAGGAAGTTGAGTCCAGGTTGTAGCAAGCACAGGAGTTAGAAACAGCATGTGCCACCTGCTCCAGGGGACTTTGCATGCAGGAGAGGAACCCCATGCAAGCGGCCTTGACAAAGTCTTTGTGGCAGTCCTGCTGGCTGTCACCTCTTGTTTGCTCTGAGAAAGTGGGTCTTTGGGGGCAGCAGTGTGCCCAGCTAAAGGATCCAGACCAACCTGACAATCACGGTCCCGGAAGAGAGTCTTTAACCACTACCAGGTCAGCTGGGGCTTCTGGGAACATCTTTTCCCTAATGGGAAGATCCACTTCTGACTTCTGTTCAGTTATGGAAACTGAAAGAACACAGCTCCCAGCCCTACAGAGGGCCAAGCCCGGAGAGCAACATGTTCACCAGGTTCTCTGATGCCAGGAAACGCGGGGATGAAGGGCGACACTCGCTCTGCAGTCTAAGGAGAGAGGCGCCTGTGGGGAGAGATGAGCGAGCGCGAGGTTTGCCTGGACACGGTGTAGCTGCAAACCCGAGAGCTGCTCAGCTGGCAGCGTCCTCGCTGGGTGTCTGACAGTGTGGGATGAAGGCTCTACCTGGGCCGGGCCCACTGCGGGCATCTAGCAAGCGGAGGCCAGGGCTGCTGTCACACATCCTGCAATACACAAGACGGCCACACGGCAAAGACCTGCACAGCCCCAAGTCTCCACAGTGCCAAGGCCGAGAAAGCCCAAAGCGAGCCAACAAGGCCCCTGCCAGACAGCAGTGGAGCCCAAACTCTGCCCTCATTCCCTACAATCCCTTCTCCAGGTGGCAGCCAGGTGGGTTCTGTTCAAATACAAGCCCGATCAGCCACTCCTCCGCTTAAAGCCTTCCGTGGCTCCTCTCTTGAGGCTCCATAGTGTCCCCAGGACCTGAGGATCTGCTCCCCTGTGCTCCTGACCTAATTCCACCTTTCCCCTCTCCAGGACATACGGGTCTCCCTGGGGGATCCAAGGCCGTCCCACCTCAGGGCCTTTGCAGCTGCCTCCTCTGCCTG
Source organism: Aplodontia rufa (assembly GCA_004027875.1). NCBI lineage: Eukaryota > Metazoa > Chordata > Mammalia > Rodentia > Aplodontiidae > Aplodontia > Aplodontia rufa. The sequence goes on along the minus strand of PVKS010021809.1, from coordinate 31,185 downwards.
GGATGCTCCACTGCTCTGCAAGCGTAGTCAGGGACACACTTCACCACTGCCTCTGCTCACACAGCTCATCTTCCAAGACGACAACTCACCCACAGTTTCGAACCAGGATAGTGCTTGGCAGAAAGTAAGAGCTTGAATCACTGCTAAAGATATAAATCAATGAAACGAAGCCCCGTCTCTTCAACTGTCAGCTCATTCAGCACCTTTTCAACCCTTCATTGTGAGAACACCTGGTAGTGGCGGAAAAGGTGCGCACCCAGGGTGTGAGTCAGGACCGGGTGTGGGAGTTTGGGGGTCTAGTCTGGATCACAACTCTCAGCTGTGCCCTTGATGATAGCATTCCCTACTCTAAGTCTCAGACAATTTGTGAAATGGACAAAGATATCATTTGTTCAACAAAAATTTACTGAGCAGCTTCTATTGTTATGGGTGGGACTGCAATGAATCACCGAGTCGATCTCAGAACAGGAGACTGGAGCTTTATTTCACCAGCTGGTGGACCGAGGGCAGACTCCAAGTCTACACCCATCGACCTGGACCGAGAGTTAGAACAAGTCTTTTATAGATCAAAACCATAAATGCAGGGGTTGGGGATTTAACTCAGTGGCAGAGCGCTTGCCTAGCATGCGCAAGGCCCTGAGTTCGGTCCTCAGCCCTGAAAAAAGAAAAAATGCAGATGTTAGTGCTTGATCACAAGTGATGGTTACTATGATTCAAAACCCACAAACAAAAATCGTGAGATCCCCAAACTGTAAAGAAACAGGGAAGCGGGTCAACACAACCCCAGGGGATTGCAGTTTGTAGAATGATTCCCAATGTCTGGACGACATCTTCAGCTATGGGGCACTGCACAAGAACAGATGCAGTAAAGTGTACTCTTTTAGGCTGCCAAGGTGCTGTTCTGAGCAATTGTTGGTGGGCACAGAGGTGGGTTTCCCACTGGAGAAGCAGTCATAGCCTACATAGCCTGGCCCATAACTCTACGAGCCGCACCTGATGCTGGCGATGGGGAGCACTGTAGTTTGGCTGCTGTTCTGCTGCAGTTCTGCTACAGTTAAGCTGTAGTTCGGCTGTAGTTCAGCTGTAGCTCGGCTGTAGTTCGGCTGTAGTTTCAGCACACAGGTCATCGCTCAGTTCCACACGTTAGAATCTTGACACAGCATGGCTGCATTTTCTGCAGCATCTCATTGACCTAAAATCAAGATTTCATGGGAGCTGTGGTCCTCGCCCAGGGCTGACAGCCCTCTTCCAAGCTCAGTGCAACCGACAGAGTTTATTTCCTTCCACGTGCCCTTTCGCCCCGCCATCCTCAGGCAGCAGAATCTCCCCAGCTGCTCTCGCCTTCCCCTTCTACTTCTAAAGACTCCAGTGCTCACCGGCTCCACCTGAATAATCCGACTGACCTCATGTTAATGCCGGGTTCCAGGAATTAAGCATGGACTTCTGGGGGAAGGGGTCAGTTTTCAGCCTGTTTGCATAAGGACGCGAAGGAGAGAGTGTTCCAGACAGAGGGAACGTGGGGCCCAAATGCCATGCAATGAGAATGGGCTTGATTTACTCATGAAGCTGCAAAGAGGGTTGGAGTGGTGGCTCAGCAGTTGCAGCACTTGCCTGGCATGCGCAAGTACATGGGTTCAAACCCCAGCACCACGTACACAACTAAGTGTCAGAGCAACAAAAGCCACGTGAAAAACTCAATAAAAATTGATTCTCTCTCTCTCTCTCTCACTGTCCTTCCCTCTTAAAAAAAAAAAAAAAAGATGAAGAAGAAGAAGCTGCAAAGGGACCAGTGTGGCAGTGGTCAGGGGATGGTGGCTTCCATGTCAGGCAGGGCTTCATAGGCAGTGGGGAATGTGCTCGTGTTTTGTCCCAAGTGCCCGTGGAATGCACTAATGCACTGGAGGGTGTGAAGCAGGAGTGTAAAACTACGTGATCTTTGTAAAGAAGCTGCCTTTGGCTTCCGTATGGCCAAATGCAAGGGCGGGGTACAGGAAGAGCATTTAGATGGCTTGCACTAGGTCGGTGGCAGCACTGCGGTGCAGAGCAGGGCTTGAGAAGTGGTTGAATTCTGGAAATATGTAAATGGCTTGAAAAACACAGCAGGATTTTCTGATGGGTAGAAGATTTCCCAGTTGCCTTCTGGCCAACCCCAGAGGGGTGGCTTTGGTGAACTTTCATCTCCCTCTCCTGGACTTGCCCATAAACTCCACACCTGGAATAAAAGTCAAAACTACAGCCACCTGTCGGCGCGGGTGCAGCCTCCAGACTCGCCTTCCGGCACGCAGAGACACAGACAGACGATGCCAAACAAGAGCTCCATTTTATAAAATATCAAAGGGAAGAAAAAAATGAGGACTCTCAGGAAATGGAGTACCGTTCAGCTGGGATTTGAAATAATAAAGAAGCAGGGACCCAGCAGCCACCGCCCTCAGTGTGAAGCATGAAAGGGCTGCTTGAGTTCAAGAGCAGAGGATTTGGGGCCAACTGGACCTGCTGGCATCCTGGGCAGCTCACACTGGCCCTGGAAGCTCATGCGCAAGCCCCAGCAGCCTCCTCCTGCTCTTCTGGAGATCACACGAGACGGCCTTCGGCACTGGCTTTGATTAGCTATGCATGAAGCTCGAGCAACAGAGATGAGTGAAAAACGAGGCTCATAATTATTTTCAAAGGACACGGTCTGACTGCGGCCCACAAAGAGTTACAAGCCCTGGAAACAGGGTCAGCTTCATGGCACGCAGCCCAGGCAGCCCCATAGGGCCCGCGTTGAGAGGAGCCCCATTTAGTTTAACGCTCTGCTTTCTTTGAACTCCTTGTAAATTTTGAGCAAGGTGCACCCTGTTCATTTTTTTTTATTAGAAGTATATAGAGATACAGTTGAGGGAGAAACATTATCAAAACAGTAGCAATCAATGTATATAAGCTTTGTTATCCAGGGGTAATGCCAAAACATGGATGACCACCTTGGGTTTCACCTGTTGCAGTTTCCCCCAACCCTGTTCGTTTTCACTCTGTGCCAGGCCCTGCTTGGAAACTGCCTAGAAGCCATCTTTCTCGTTTTCATTTCAGTTGCTCAATCAACTCCTCAAATCTTTCAGAGGTGACCTGGGGACATTCCTAGGATTGCACTGTGGAGGGGTGAAGGTTTTCACAGCAGTTCCTGGATAGTTGAGGATGAGAATGTTGCTGAATGAGACCTCAGTATAAGCCAGTCTGGAGGGCCACCTGCCAAAGAGGGGGGCATTGCTTTATCCAAGTATAGAAAATCTGCGGCTGGATCAGAAAGTGCCCTGGCCCACACCTATCAACAGAGCAGCCAAGGTTCACTGACACCCTGATCAAACCTATCCTGAAGCAGTGGAGCAGGACTAAGAGGTGGAAGAAAGAGGGCAAGAACCTCCTGACCATTCTCCAATGAGGTGCCATTTCCCTCAACCAAAGCTGGCTTCCACAATGAGAAGCCAAGTCCTGGGAACAGGGCAAACAAGCTCATTCTGCAGAGCTCTCTGGTCCAATGTGGGCAGCAGCATTCCCTGCAATGGCGGGGGAAGGACACTTACCACTGGATTTCATTTGGTTTATAACTGGTTTTAAACTCTTTCCAGGCAATGCCAACACCCGGGACAGGCTGCTCCCACCACCCCTCACTGACCACCCACGAGGGATTGCAGGAGGTACTGAGCAGCTCCTTGCTATTCTCCAACGTCAAGCTTCAGTCCTGCCTCAGGGCCTCTGCGCTTGCTGTGACCCTGTCCAGGAGCTCTCTTCCCTCCTTTAGAGGTCTGGCTCCCTTCCTTATTTCCTCCAGACCCATGCCTAACTGCCCCTGACAATATTATTGAAAAGGATCTGCTCCCAAGGGTGCCCTTTGCTCTGTTTTATATTTCCCCTGAGCAGCCCCTGATGGAGATGTACGGTTCCTTGTCTGTCTCCCTCGTCACTGTCCCCTGTGGGGGGACTTTGTTGATTTGTTCATTGTTTAGCTCTTAAAAGATGCTCAGCAAGCACTGAGCAGATGAATGAAAGAGCATTCCTGTGTGTGACTCTCGCTCCTGCCCTGAGCCACAGCTGCCCTCTCTGAGCCTCAGCTTCATTATCTGAAAACAGCAACTGGGCCAGGCCCAAAGTGCCTGAGCCCATGACCCCAGGCAAGACATGGACACAGCTGTCCCCTAGGGGGAACGGACGAGCATTGTCCTCCTTCTCCAGACAGCCCCTGAGTCGGGGCAGCCAGGATCAGGGGGTCTTCTGAGCCTATCCAGGCTTCCTTTCCACTCTCCTCAACACCACTGGGCCCCAGAGGGTCACGTAGCAAGGGGAGCAGAACAAAGAAACTGGGAAACAGGCTGGACCCACCTCCTGCATTCCAATCAAAACACCCTGAACATGTGCACATCTGTAACTCATTGGCAAAGTCCAGTGATGACCACGACAGAGAAAGGGGGGCCCCACTGAGTGAAAGTCCAACCTTGAGGCTCGGGGGGAAGCAGGCACCAAGGACAAGCACGTCCCAGCACCCGGCCTGCAGGGACGCTGGTGACCCTCCCAAGCAGGTGATGGAACTCTTCACAGGTCTGGGGGCCAAAGCCAAGTCCCCCTGCCTCTCTGACATCCCTGGATGAATACAGAGGTCTGGACAGAGGGAAAAGGAAAGGAAGAAGCTGGAAGAAGGGCAGGAAAAGGAGGGGGAGGGGAAAAAGAAATAAGAAAAGAAAGGAAGAAAAACTTTGAAAGTTACATTTTAAACAGAATCCAAAAGAAGTGCCTTTTTAAAAGACCAAACAGGAGCCAGATCAGGGTTTTCCAGGGCTGCAGTCAAAATTACATTCCATCCATTCCTGGATACAATTGGAAGTCAAGGCGTCTGTCTGCCTCTCTGGGGTGAGCCTTATTCAATCAGACAGCAATTTTCTAGAAGGATCTCCTGGAAGCTCTACCCGCTCACGCACTGCAGATGTCTGCTAATAGGGTGATTAGCCGATTTCGTTTCCTCGGGCCTGATGGGGACCCTGGGTGCTAAAATCAAGGAAGTTCTGGGTAAACAAGGTCAAGCTGATCACCTAACTACAGTGGGGGCCCCCAAAGATATGCCCAAGCCCAGATCCCTGGAACATGCACGAGACCATATTTGAAAAGGGATTTTTGTCAATGTGACCAAGTTGAGGATTTTTGAGATGAGCTCATCCTGGATTAGCAGGTGGGCCCTAAATCCCAAAAGTGACCCTATAAAGAGACAGAACAGGTGGAGTCATATGAAGAAAGAGCAGCGAGAGGAGTGGTACAGCCACAAGCCTGGGCCACCTGGGCCACCAGACACTGCAAAAGGCACAGAGGATCCTCCCCCGGATCTCAGAAGCGGCACAGCCCTGCGACACCTGGAGTCTGAACCTCTGCCTCCAGAACTAGTAGATTTCTATTGCTTTAAGCCACATTTGCCGCAATTCGTTAGCGCAGCCCTAGGAAATGAATGCAGAATGTAAAGAAATAGAAGCTAAGACAATCCTAGTTAGCCGGGCCTCGTCGGATGCTTGCTGATTGTTTTACCAGTGTTACTAGAATGAATTTCTGGAGAAGTGGGAGTAACCAAGCCTCAACACCACCCCCAAATCTTCACCCTCGTCTTCTGTCCACAGGTCCCATGGCCCAGCTCTCAGGGAGGGCTGGAGAACACCTCACTCTGCAGCGAGGGACTGAAGTCACTCTGCGAGTGGTTCCTGCTGGTGAGAGAGAAGATCCCTGTCATTAATGTGTTGGGTTACTCTGAACCAGCTCCCAACTCTCTGATCCGCTTTCCCAAATCTGGGTCCAGGCTTAGAGCAGATACATATTCCAACTTTTGTTATTGCTAGTTCATTTCATTTCTCTCATTTAATTTCATTTGCTTATTTGTCCCAGCACAATGTCATCAAATAAAACATTAGCAAAGGCCTATTTATAAAGCAACTAGAGCAAAACCTCCCTGGGTGGGCCCTTGTTCTCCTGAGCCTGGCAATGGGGCCACTCAGGGCCCCTAAAACAAAGATGTGTGAAGAGGCTCTCTCCCAAGAGGGAGGAGGTCCTGGGGTGGAGGATTTAGCTCAGTGGCAGAGCACTTGCCTAGCACACGCAAGGCCTGAGTTCGGTCCTCAGCCCTGGGAAAAGAAAAAAAAAAAAGAGGGAGGAGGTCTGAAGGGCCTCTCTGATGGGGGAATTGCCCCAAGGGAGTGGTGACAGCAGACCAAAGGCCTGGCAGCAGAAAGGGTCTGGTTAAGTCAGGAACAGAGCTTGCCTCCCTGAACAGAACCGCAGCCATACTGGCTCCCTATTTTTAATGAGTACTTTATAAAACCAGATCATTTCACTGCCCTGCTTAAACGCTGCCCAATGCTCCCTCTGCTCACAGGATCAAATCAACACCTTTCTCCAGGCCCACGGGAGCCCACATCCCTGCTGGAACTCCCCGGGCTTGAGGAGGCCCCTCTCTCCCATCCCTGTGTCCTTGCCAGACCAGCCCCCTTTCTATCCTGGACATCTCAGGGCACTGAATATGTAAGGACTTAAAGTATATGAGGAGAATAAATAAGTGAATTCATAAATAAATGCATGAATTCTGAATTTGAGAAAAGGAATTTAAGAGAGAAAGAGAACTGCTGCCTTCAGGTTCTGCAGAGCGGAATCTGAGCGCCCAGTTCACTGCCAGATGGTGCCAGTCCAGCTCGGGGCTCACAGTGAGCCCTGACTCTCAGTCCCACAGCGCAAGCGTGGCTCAGCTGCTCTGGGCTGGGCTTTGGGGCACGCTGCAGGCTGCAGGTGGGCATCCACCCTGGGTGTCACACAGCCTGGCCCAGAACAGAGACACCGCCGCTCTTCTCTGGACTCGTCCCTGGGAAACAGCCATGCAAACTGCTAGGGTCCCTCTGACACCTTCAGTATCATCACCCCTGTGTCATCCAGGAAGCCCCTGCCCATGGTTTGGGAAGAGGGAGTCTCGCGAACACCCCAAACTGTCACAAAACTGACCGCAAATGGAGGTTCAAAGACACATTTGATACAGGGCGTGGTTTATGAGCCAAGAGGCTCTCTGACTGGGAGGGCTGTGGATGTGAGAGACAGAGAGGGAGGGAAGGGAACTTCTTGCATCGGAATTGCCCTGGAGGAAAAACCCTCCTGGCAGCAGGTGGATCCCAAAGCATTTTAACTCCAATTTCAACTGCAAACTGCAGCTGCTGTTGTGGCCTGGGGACCCCTATCTTTTTACATGTTATTGCAGATCTGTCGCCTGCTGTGGCAATAAAGAACTCTCAATGGGTTGTCTGGAATTTCTAAATCAGCACTGCAGAGAGCCCCACGGATTAAGAACCAAGACTTGCTGCCCTTCTAGGGGGACAGATGCTGGACTTGGGCAGCCCTGGGGCCGGGCAGACCTGGGGCCAGGCGCCCTGAGATCAGTCCTCTCTCAGACAGCAGCCCAAGGCGGGTAATTTGCTACCTACAACATGGAGCAATGGGGACACACATCATGGCTCCCCCGTGTCCTTCATCCTTGATGGTAAAATGTTTACCAGCTGTCTCTAATGACTTTGGTTCCCAGCCTTGCTCTGCAGTTATGGGGTCCAGAGGAAAAGAAGTCCACGGGCAGGTATTAGAGTGCTCGGCGTTGGGCATGCGCAACAGCTTTCCAGGGGTCCACAGGCAGGGGGGTCTTTAGAGGATGGGCTTTCAGATTCTGCACTGACATGTGTCCTCCGTGGGCGCCTCTTCTCCACGTCTTCTTCCACCTGGAAGGAGGCAGATGGCACGCTCCTATTGGCTGATGTGAGGACGATTTCGTGAAGACACGATTTGACACCTGTTGCAGAAAGAGGGAAGGGACAAAGCTGAGCACAGGGCCCTGGCTTGTTAGCATCAGTGCCCTGGGCAGGGGCAGGGGAGGGAGGTTTCTGGAATCTGGAGACAGATGGCTCTGTGGAGTGGGCCACCAGATGGGAGCTGTGACTTCTGGTGCAGCCTGCACTATACCTTTGTGGCAGCAGCGGATTGAGAAGCCCCACCCCACCCATTCCCACCCCATCCTGTCCCTGGGGTCCCTCTATCCACTGGCAACCCCAGCAAAGCCAGAAAGCAAGGTAGCCATGTGTTTGGGAGGCGTTCACAGGATCGAGCAAGGTAGCCATGTGTTTGGGAGGCGTTCACAGGATCGAGCAAGGTAGCCATGTGTTTGGGAGGCGTTCACAGGATCGAGGAGGAGCAGCAGAAGCTCTTCAGTCCCCACCTGTTGATAAACAGGTTCACAGGATCACCGTGCTTCCCACCACCAAACCACTGTTTTAAAAGTGGGGGAGGGGAGATGCATTGATGCTGAAACCTCTTTAACAATAGACAGTATTCATTCACGAACGCATGGATTGATTTCAACAGCAGCAACTGGTACACTGTTTTGATCAGCTGGGCTGTAAGGCACATCTAAGGTGGCTATGGTTAGGCTCCCTCCTGGAGTCAAGTCACAAACACCCAGCTTTAGCATACGCACTCAAGGTCTCGCACATCTCTGCTGTGAGCAGGAACTCACTGTGTAACCTAGTGGCCCTGGGACTTCTTTGTTTGACCTGGACATAATAAAGAGCCTGTGGAGGGACTGGAGCGGTGGCTCAGAGGTTGGAGCGCTTGCCTGGCATACGCAAGGACCCGGGTTCAAACCCCAGCACCACATACACAGCTAAGCAGAGGAAAAACAAAAACAAAAACAAAAGAAAGAAAAGAAAAGAAAAAAGAAAATTAACTCTCTCACTCCCTCGCTCTTAAAAGAAAAAAAGTGGCCTATGGAAGGACTTGGGGGCTGTGGTCTTCAAATAAAGCATGTCAACTATCCCAGCTGTGCCTCAGACCTGCTCTCACTTGTCGGGATCCTGCCTGTTTCCCGGGTCTGAGCTGCAGCAGGACGTGTAGTGGTAACTGAATTCAGAATCACACTTCTGACATCTGAAGCTTTATGGTCATAGACATTTGTAGGTTTTCAGTTTTAATTTACATGTGCTCTTGCTATACTGATAATCCACGAAAGACTTCCAAGGATACAAATGTGGCATTGTCCCCATCAAAGGCCACCAAGGAGCAGAAAATTCTACATCAGCACCACAGAGAGCCCAGTGGATCAAGAACCAAGACAGACCAACACAAAATTCCCAGCAACTGGAACTGAATTTCTCACATTTTTGAAGATCAGAGATGGTGGGTATTGATCACTATGGTATTGAGTTTCCACCGGACACACTAAAAACATGGTATCGGTTTTCTATTAGAATTCAAGTGTAAACGATTCTGATGCAAGGGTTTAAACTTATGATAGCATTTAAGTGTTAAAATGTGAGAGGGACACGCAGATTTGGGGAGCCCGGTCAGGGAGGAAATGGAAGGAATGTGTACTATGGTTTATCTGGGGCAAAGTCTCATGGGCCTACTGGGAACCAGTGGAAACTTTGGGAGCTGGGGCCTGGTGGGAGGTCTTAGGATCTCGAGGACATGCCCCTGAAGGGATCGTGGGACCCAGCCCTTCCTCTTTTTCTTTTGCTTCTGGCCATGAGGTGAGCAATTGCTCTGTCACAATGTTCTGCCTCACTATAGGACCAGACACAGGGCCAATAGCCCATGGACTAGAATCTCCAAAACCCTGAGCCAAAATGAACCTTTTCTCTTTGTAAGTTAACCATTTCATGCACTTTGTTATAGTCATGGACAGCTGACTAGCAATGGGTCTGGAAAATTCGGATAGGCCAGATGTCTAGTGGGGGCTTCACTTGCCCTTCTCATGGCTGAGAAACGAGGGGATGAGATAAGACAGGAAGTTGAGCAGCACAGCCCTCAGCCAGTACCAGATGACAGCAGTAACAGGCTGTGAGCAGAGGGAAAGACTGCTCCTCAGTGGAATAACTCTCCTAGCGAGGACCCGAGGCATACCTAGGGTGAGCGTGGATTCGAGCAGGCGAGGAGAAGGCTGCCAGGACATTTGGAAAGGGGACTTTGCAAAGCCCTCAGAGACTCCAGGCCGCAATGCTGTGATTCTCTGTTCACTGCATCCTGCAAATTTCCCCAGCCCAGGCTGAGCAATGTGTATCCATTTCAGGGTCTCTAGCCACATCCCTCTCTGTCTCTAGAGGAAAGGCTCCAGTGTCATCATTGCCAAACTATAAACGAGGAAGCTGGCTAGTCACCTTGCCTAGCAGCTGCTAGAATCTGAACAATCTGGCACCTGCCCCCCAACCCCCGCCAGGTCACCGTCTGTTGTGCCTGGTGGATCGCACACACAGCCAGTGCATCCTTTCCCACAAGGCCAGTTACTGCACCCCAATACACCAGACTTCACAGCTGGGCAGCCCCCATCCGTGCCCACTTCCCTGCCAGCCTCTGAGGGTCACCCACTCTGGTTGGATTGTCTCCCCTTCTGACCTGAGAAGCAGGGACAACCCCCTCTCTGAGCATGGGAAGGTAAAAAGCCTCATTCTCTCTGCTTTCTCCCCCCTGTTCTCCAATCGCAGGGCCCGGCTCTGGGAGTGCAGCCCTGCTCAGAGCCCTGGGACTCTCACCTTCCACCCCACACCACCCAGTCCCTGCCCGTGGAGCCTCGAGATATCTTTAGACCAGATTCTCACCGCAGCTACACGCCCAACTTTCCAATCCTGTCTCCTCTGCTCAGGGTTCTAGCCCTGTGCAAGCTAAACGGCCTCTGTTCACTGAGATGATGTTCTGCTGTGAGTTTCCAAAATCCAAACATGGCAGCAGCAAAGCAAGATAAAAATGTATTTCTGTGTCATATGAACGTGGAGAGTCCCGTGACATGGAGGGCCCCCCCATCTTGCACCCCACCCGTTGCTCTGCCACCCTCAGCACCAGGCTCCTCACTGTGGCTGCAGACACTGCTGCAGAACAGCCCCAGTGCAGGTGACAGGGGAGGGCCTGTGCCTTCTCTGTAAGACACTCTCAGAATACGGACTGACCACAGTGTACTGAAGCGGCCACCTGCAGGGTGTCTGAGGGGCGGGATGAAGCTCTGCAGCTCCATGACCGGAGCAGGGGCTCCCAGGGCTAGAGGTGCAACCCATGGGGTCTGCCAGAGCTGCCAGTGTGTTTGGGTCCCTTTGCCCTGGTTTCCTCCTCCTCCAGCCCCCACCCTCTGGGCCCATCCTTACAGGGCTTAAGGACCAAGATACGGAGCCTCCTGCCCTGAACAGCCCTCCTCGCCACCCCCCAGGAAAACCCTATATTAGAATGTGACAGATTCAGATAATAAGTATTTTCCAGGGACTTCTTGTCCTCCAGCTTGTAAAATGAAGAATCTGAGAGAACTGTTCACAGATGGGCTTCATTGATTTACTACCCAATATGCATATTCCGAAGCAAAAATAACCATTTCCTGCGCAGTTCATCTGTCAGAGCGGAGGTGGGAGGGAAAGGCTCCTGCCGGTCAGGCACTTGGGTGGCAACTCCCTCCAGCCCTTCAGATGTGGAGCGATGAGCCCCCGTACCTGTCAGGAGGGCATGCCGTCACTAGGGTCCACCCGAGCTAATTAAGAAGGACAGGAACTGATCAAATGGTGCTGGGAGCTCACAGACTCTCAGACAGAGCACCAGACTTCCCGGAGTCGTGCTGCTGGGAACAAGTTCTGAATTACACTGTAGAATTTCTCAATGGGGACACCACAGCCCTCCCATGTGGCCCCTGAGCCCTGGAGCTCAGCACTTCAGTCATGGCTGCCTCTGGAAACATGAAGTCATCGAGATGCAGAATAGTTGACTCCCAAGCCTCCTTCACTTTGCAGGTCCTTAATAGAAGTCTCCACGTGGGGGCCTGTGGCCAAGGACTGGCTCCACCCGCAGGGGGAGTTGAGAAAGCAAGCTTCCAGCTCCCCTATGGGAGACGGGGTGGCTTCTACAATGGGAAATGCCCCAAACTGTGCCCAGGGTTCCTACACGCAAAAGAGGCCTTACCCTGTTCACCCAACTTTCTGATTTAAATCTCGTTCCCAGGTCTACTGAGGACAGTCTTATTGGAACTATTATTGCCCACGCACTCTCCATTACTGTGTATCTTGGACTCCTGGGTTACAAAGAGGGAAAACTGACTCCAGTTAACTTAAGCAAAAGAGAAACACATACAGCTTGACTGGAAAGATGTGCGTAAGGGCGAAGTGAAGCAGAGTGGACGGACTGGGCTTCAGGAATGGAGGCTTGGGGACTCTGGCGCACAGGGACTAGCAGGGCTGTCCCCACTCAGCTCCGTGGCATGATTGGGCTCTGTTTGCTCCATAGTAGTCATCACAGCCTAAGGTTGTCTTGTCCTGTGTCTGATGGTCCTCTGATTTAGTTTCTTCCTGTCTCTCCAACAACTATTCTCCGCAGTGTGCTCAGAGCTTGGGTCAAGGCCGGGGCCGGTGCAGCCCTCAGGAAATGCTGGTGGGACGCACGCCCGGATGGCTAAGTGAAGCATGCCTTGAGCTCCAGAACCTCTAACTCGCTTCTAGAATTCTGTGGCGGCCACAATCAGTACACGGAGATGGGGAAGGCAGCAAATCAGAAACTGGGGCAACACCCGCCCCGCGATTTCTCTCCTTCTCAAATTCAGCCTAGTCAGCCACCCGCGGGAGATAATCATGTCCTTCTCAAAGAATTTGTGTTGCTTGCAGTCAGACCTTTTCCTAATGCCAGCAGATGCCTGAGGGGGAGTCTCAGGACATAAGGGGACATTGGGTCACATCTGTCACACCATGGGGAGCTGTCATCTCCACTTAGCACCAGAGGCAGAAAACCCTGAGAAATTGTAAATTTAAAACATGCATAGGGAGCTTAAGTGGAGGCATTTGAATTAGAACAAATTTTGTCCCTGGATTCCAAGTTGGAGGCATTGATGAGTGGCCCAATCACGTAATGGTCTCAAATATTTAGTTAAAGAAATATGCAAATACCATGTTAAGTTTAATACCTTGTCAAGTCAAACTGCTTAACACGGCCATTTATACTACCAAAAATGTCATAATACTGTTCACTCCTGTTGCTTGTTATTCTCCACCAAGTCCTGGAGAGCTATTTGGAAGAAGGTGCACAGAAATGAACCTTGTTAAATTAGGAGTCTATGTCCCCAAGCTACCCATGTACCCTGCTTTGCACTGCAGTTCTTTCCCTGTGTTTATCCACATTGTTTCCTTCCAAGTAAAACTTATTACGCAGATTCCTCAGGGCATTCTTATTCCTTTTCTTTTTCTTTTCTGGACTCTGGTTAAATAAACTATCGATTTGTTTTCAAGGTAATTTAAGGGGGTAATACAGTGTGATTTGGTAAGTGCAGCCATAATACATTTGTGTAAACATACTTTAGGGGTTCAATTAGGACTTCTGATTTTGATAAAAAATAAAATGGACCAAACAATGACTGGCCAGCAAGGGGACCTCTGGGAGGGCAGAATGAAGCTGCATGTGACATTAATAATCCAAGACAAATGAGCAAAAGGAAAGTTGATGTTAAGAGGCCGGGGGCTCATCCAGATGCACCCGGTTCGTAAGCGTGCTGGGGTAAACTGTCGCTTTACAGAGGCCAAGAGAACATTTTCTAGGCGGGCCAAGAAAGACCCCAGCTGTGTCTGCAGTGTCAGTCCACGCGCCCACTTAGGCCAAGGAGCAGCAGTGTTCAAGAGGCACACTGGACCTATGGGATATACTTGTTTCCAAGTCCACTGACAAGATAAAAAGGACTCATTTCCTCGTGCCAAAAAAATTTTTCACGGGGACAGAGGTGGCCTGGGGGATGTCCAGTTCCAAGGAGCAGGCTTCCTCATCAAGGAACTAACTCTCCCTGGCTCAAAACAGTTGCTCTGTTGACTTTACCCTGGGTCACATGCCATGGCACGGTGGCTCCAGAAGGTTCCATCTTTCACTTCCACCCCGGGTCCCACCGCAAAGACGGCCTCTTCCTCGCTCTTTGCAGGAGGCCCAGGATTGGCCGTGACTGCTCTGATTGGCTCTGATTGGGTCACGTGCCTTTCCCTGAGCCAGAGCCTGTGATTGGCCAGAGCCTGATTGGCCAGAGCCTGTGATTGGCCAGAGCCTGATTGGCCAGAGCCGCGGTGCCCTGAGTCCTCCTGGCCCCAGAGCGGGGCGAGGGCGGTGCACAGACGCGTCGTTCTCCAGAGGCAGCCTGAAGTCCCTGGGCCCCTGTCCTCTGATGGCCGTGGGGCCTGGGCCTCACCTCTCAGGCCCTCCACACTTCCATGAGCACAGGCCCTTCCCGAGTCCCTGCTCCCCGGACGTGGCTTCCGCCTCCTACTCCTGCCTCCTCCCCGCACCCTTCTGCTCCCTGGGGTCGTCCCTTGTCCCCCGCTACCCAGCTCAGTCCGCTTTCTTCAACCACATCCAGCCTGTGGGTTTCCAGCTAGGTCACCCTTCAAGCATCTGGGCCCCGGAGTAGGGTCCTCGCTAACGTCACAGTGCCTAAGCCCCGAGGGCACAGGGGCTGTCGCTGCTGCAAACAGCCCTTCTCTCTCTCTCTCACTTGGGGAAGTGACCAAAGTGACCAACAAGAAGCCACTGTTTGCTCTGTACATTGTGCTGTGACCTCAGGTCCAAAGCAGTAGTACTGTGCCAGTCTGTTTTCATGGAAACAGAAGGAACAGGCGGTTTGCAAGTGTACTTTATATTATGTTACATTACTTTATATATGTGCATGGAATATAAGTACACACAGACACACAAGCATACGTATGCACCTTAAAATTATGGAATATGATGGAAGGTTATTCTTTCTACTGGTATTGAAAAATTCCCCCGCTTATGAATTACACAATAACACCACAGTAGTAAATTACTCTTAAACAGGCAGAATATTTTATCTGTGGATGGTAAAGCATCATCATCGTCACATCATAGCTAGCCTCCATAGAGCCCCTTCAAAGCCCTTTACCTTTTTAAATGTCATTTACTTCTCTTGGCAGTCCTCTGAAATCAGTGTTCTAATTCTGTTCTCATTTTACAAGGGAGGAAACTGAGGCACAGAAAAGAATGGATGACTTTCCTGAGATGAGCGGCTGGGATGTGGTGGAGTCTCTGCCTGTGAGGGTGAGGTGTGGCGGAAGTGTGTGCCCTGGCCTGGGGAGGATGCCATTACACGCCCGTGCCCGTGTTGCTCTCCCTCACAGTAATCTAGATGGGGAATCTGCCCTCCCACTGCCCCGGATGGACCAGACTGGATAATAAGCCAACGTTGTTCATTCAGTCACCAAGATTTGGGCCTTTCCCTTTTATGTTACTGCACAATAACACCAGATGTCCCTGAGGATTTTAGCCTCATGCTAATGTTTTCATTATTTGCAATAAGGAAAATGCATTCATGTTTCACTTGTGTGATTAAAGTTGCACTTAATAAAAAGAACCCTATGTACTATAATGTCAGTAGAATTCATCCTAACCCTGTAACCCTAATAAACTAAGATATTCCAGATATCTGTGTGTTCTCAATGGTAACGATTAATAATTAAAACCTCATTTTATATTTAAAGAATTTTGGTTGTAAATCTTTCTAAAAGGTTACACTGGGGCTCCATTCTTTTAGCCCTTCAGGATTTTTTTAAATGTAACTTTTCACCTATGTCTTCTCAAAGTGTGATTTGACTTCTTGGCTGTTCATGTCAGAGAAAATGAGCTTTTATTATCAAAGACTTCTAAAGCACGTCCTCTGTGCCAGGCAAGCCATAAATGCTTTACAAATGTTAACTCTCATAAACTTAACAGTCACCCTTTGATTCAGGTATTCTTACAAATCCATGGTCCTGTAGCTAGCAGGCGAGAGAGTCAGGATTCTGCTCAAGGCAGGATGTCCATCTGTAACAACTAGACTGTTCTGTCTTCCTACACCCCGGGATCTGGAACTCCATTTGCTCCATACTAGTCCTTCCATAATTAATTGTTAGTGAATGAAGAAAGACAAGGACTGGATCGTGTCTTCCATTTCTCTCCTTTCATTTGAATGGCACGGCTATCCATGGACCCTTGAATGTGATGCAAATCTTCAAGTTACAAATGGGGAAACTGAGTCTTTGCAAAGTGAAGGCAAAGTTACCCCACTAGGAGGCGGCAGGGCTGGGCATCAAATATAAGCTTTTAGCTGCTGGCTCTTGGTTTTTTCCACTGCCACGTAGTTCAGAAAACTGTCGGCCCCATGCTCAATCCAGACCCTCAAGATGCTGACATTGTTTTTAATCAGTTTGGCGGGTTCAGACAAAGCATCCAGATTTCCAATTTGTCTTTAAAGAAAGAGAAGATTTGGAAGCACAGGGCCTGGTTCCTGCAGGTATCTGTCCTCTGCAGCTGACCTCCCATGGCTACAAGGATTCATGCCAGGGCCCTCACTCAACTAGAGAGAGGAGGGATTTAGGAAACTGAAGCTCAGGCTTCTACCACTGGAGGTAGTGTTGTTGCTCTGGTTGGTGTGACTCTGGGGACATTCCTTAAACAACTCCTATGCCCAGGCTCAGCTGCTTCTGGGACAGGAGTATGGACAGGAATGGCGGGAAACAGGCCAGAGAGAAGAGAACGCCTCCCTTTGACAAGGCTCAGGAGTGGAGAGATGTATTTCCCTTGTTAAAGGGGACCCCACCCTCACGAAGCTCCTTGGGAAGGCAGAGCAAGTACTGTCACCTGCCTCAAACCACCCACGCAAAGCACAGAGCTTGTTGTTCTCCTGCCAAGGGGACAGATGAGTCAGGGCCCCTTCATCAAGCCAGCGTGGAGTTGGAGGTCTGTGTTTGAATGTGCTTCTGCCCACAGCCACCTTGCTCTCCCAGAATTCTGTGCTCTCAAAATAAGGCACACAGGAGCCTTGCGCAGCCTGTCCCAGGACCAGCCTGCAGGGTCCTGCAGGGTCCTTCCTGGAGAGCATCCTCTGGACCAGAGTTGCCAAGAGCTGGGCTCAGACCTTGGCTTTTTGTGACAGAGGGTCCACAGAGGATATGCCTTTCTTGCCCACCCCCTGAGCAGGGTCACATGTGCCCCCCACAGCCTTGTGCCATGGGGTGCAGCAAGCAGAATGGCCAGGGGAGTGTCCTCCCTCCTGCATCCCTCTTTCTTCCTTACTTTGTCCACCATAAATACCCCGTGAGCAGCTACAGGGCCAAAGCAGAGCCAAAAGAGCCTGCGCAGCCCTCACACTGCTGGGGTGGACGGGTGAGCGGAGAACCCCGAAGCACCCCGTCTTCAGGGGCCTTTTGAAAGGAAAACAGCAAAGTGGGGAGGGAACTCCAGCCATTTCTGAAGTGCGCTGGGAGAGGCTTCTCTGAGTTACTGCTCCTCCCCCAGGGATAGAAGGGGACCTGGGGGAGAGGCGCTCCTGGCAGGGAGAGCCCCTTGTGCAAGGGCCTCTGGGCAGAGACAGCTGTGCAGGGGCAACGAAAAGGCACAGAGTGGTGCGGCTGGAGCAGAGGGGGTGGAGAAGAGGAGAGGAGGGGTGGAGATAGCCCCTCTGTGACACCCGTCCCCTGGCCCAACCTGCTCTGAGGCTCCTCCCCATTCTGTGTCCTCCTTGCCTTCCTCTGTCTCCCTGTCCTGGGGCTCCTTCAGGTCTTCCTCCTCTCTTTCCTCTCTGTTTATCTTCCTCTGCTCTCAGAAACATAATAACAAGCCCCAGGCGCAGGCCTCAGGGAAGGCCCCACACACCAACAGAAATTCCTGGTCTTAACATCTTCCCGTTTGATCACTTATTCTCAACGTTTGACAAAGTCCATGGGAATGTGTGTGTCCCGTCTCCCTTCTCAGGAAGCTGACTGCCTATGTGTAGGTAAAAGTTAGGCGTCAGTCAACCAATGCCCTTAGAAATGAAAGAGCCCCGGGAAGCCCTGGGACAATCCTGCGCTCGAGGGCATGTCCTCAAGGGCATCTGCACAGAGGTCATGACATTTGACCCAGGTGGAGCGTGGTGGTGGGGTGGGCTCTAGGTGGAGGGGACCAAGGTGTGTAGCTCTGTCTCCACCCCTGTGAAAAGTAGGAGACTAAGATCAGGGTGACCCATCCCACAGCTATGAAACTGTGTCAGGTCACAGTAAGCTTCGAAAGGCACTTGGCACAGAGGAAGTGCTCGAGAACCGTCTGTGTCGCGAGGAAGCACGTAAATGGGTGAGCATTTGTTTTCTGCCCCGTTCAGTTCGCACAACTGTGGAACTTTCAGTCACTGGTGTGATAGGAAGCAAGTTTTGTTTGTTCTGAGGTGACATTCCATGGCAGCTGTGCCAGATCCGGGCCTGTGCCCTGCACATGAAGGCAGAAGCCACCGTTAGGAGTTGATACAGCAGCTGAGTCCACCGAGGGGGCACTGACTGCCCCGGCCGCCTGGATCTGCAATGGCTTCACATGGGAAAAAACATGAAGCATTTGAGCTAGTGCCCAAACACACTTTCATGTGACTGAGATTGCTGCTATGACACAGTCCAGATTTACACATTTCATAAGGTCCGTAGCTCCAGGGGTGGCACGCTCGTCTTGAAGCCACCCAGGCTGGCCGTTCAGTTTCTCCCTGGAGCGTGTGTGCCAGATGAAAGTGAGCGTGCGTGTTGATTGCTTTATCTCTGCTTTACACACACGTTCTCTGGGATACTAACGGGCATTTGGAAAGAGGTGACTAAACTTTCCATTCCACGCCACGTCTTGGCGCCACAAGAAGTGAAGATTATTAAACCAAGAACTCAGGTGTTTGGGGATTTCTTAAGGGCCCACTCTTATTGCAGCTTAATTAAGAAGCTCAGCAGAGAAGCACCGGGCTATTAAACAGAGGGTGACAGGGCCCAGCGTGATTCAGGGCTGCAGCCTTTATTAGTCTTCTTTGCTCCTATGAAAGCAAAGTGAGTTTGTGTTCCACTTGGGGACTAATCCATTAGTCACTGCAAAATCTCTGAGGACAGGCAGTTCCATTTCAAACCTAATTTGCAGTTGGTTTTCATTTTAGTGGTTTTGGAACGGAATTCATCTGCTAAACCCTGGAGTGCTGGGTTACCTCATGCAAATATTTAACACCCACAGCGAAATTTCAATATAACACTAACAATTGGTTTTCCTTGCCAACAGCCTCATTCGTCAAAGCTATTGACCTGGGTCCATAAAGAAATGTCACTCTTGCCCCCTTTGTAATGGTTTCATGCAAATAAGTGTCAGGACTTCATTCTGTGGCAATGTGTAGGGAGAAAGAAGATAGGGAGGCAGGTTAGACCAAAACACGAGACCAAGACAGACAGAGGGCGGTAGGAAGGAAGAGGGAAGAGAAGAGATGGATTCCTAGGGAGAAGGGAGAGAGAGTGCCCTGAGTACCTTTGTTTCTTAATTTTTTTCTTTGGTGGGGGGCTTTTGCCAGGGATTGAATCCAGAGGTGTTTAACTACTGAGCCACATCCCTAGCTGTGTTTTATTTTTTACTTTGAGACAGGGTCTCTTGCTAAGTTGCTTAGGGCCTCGCGAAGTTGCTGAGGCTGATCTTGAACTTGCCATCCTCCTGCCTCAGCCTCTGAACTGCTGAGATTACAGGTGTGCCGCAGCATACCTGGCTGACCTGAGTATGTTAAACTAGACTCTCCCTGCACCCCAGAGAGGGCTGGTGCTGGGGTGGGGTGAGGGAGTCCACTCCCAAGTGCTGTCAGGAAGAGACACGTAAGACAATGACATCTGAAAGCACCCAGTGCAACTCCGCCCACCCTCCCGCCCCCACCTCCTGCTGTTTTGGTTCTTAGGATTTGAACAGAGAGGAAGCCAGAAGAAAAATTTCAAGAGTGGAGCAAAGCTGGCCTTATAGAGGAAGGTATAGATGGAACCCACACTTTCCAAAGGGCTCAGAGTTATGGGCAGCTTGGGAACTTCCCCTCAGCTGCCCTGGGGCACCTCGGCTGCGTGGTTGGGAGGACTCTTCTCTCTGCCTCTCCCTCTCCCACCGCCATTTGGACAAAATGCCCCAGACCTGTGGGGGTACTCTGCCTCACTGTGTGCACCTCCTAGGAATCAAGCAAAGGGGTGACTCAGGATGCTGGGGTCTGCGGCCAGGGCTCCTGGGGCTGAGATCCCATGATGCTTCTCCAGCTCTCAGAGAGATGCATTTCCGTGCAGAAATTCTCTTCACAATGAAAAATCATCCCGTCGCTCTTCCCACATTTTCCTCAGTTGGGTACACTGATAATTCGAATGCTAATCCAATCCAAAATTAAATTTGAAATCCTTAGAGAGCTATGTTCACAGTAAATTTAAAAGTCACCATATATTCAAAGACCTCAGGAGCAGAGTGTCCCAGATAAGTCCTACTTCCGCTGCCCCGAAGTATCTGGGCCTTCTTTTTGTGCAATCTCATCTTCCACTGCAGTTGGAACCCTGGCTCTGGGGGTCACAGGAAGCTTCCATATTTGCAGACCGGTCAGCGGCCTAGATTATGTCCTCACACAAGATCAGCTATTTTTGTAGGTCACCTTCTCATTGAAACAGATTTCAGGCATGATTTTTTAAGCCTCCATTCAGCGTAGAATGCGGTCACCTGCATTTCATTAATGTTGGTGATGCTCACTTTTCTCAGCCTCATTTTTGTTTCAAAAGAGCCATTTTTTGGCCAAGACCACTGATGCTTTAGATTCCTAATTTCCACTCCTAATGCTGGATTTCCGGTTGGAGATCATTGCTCACCTAGGATCAGGATTTGTGATCATTTTTTCTATGTACGTGATCGTAACAGGGCTGAGAGACAGCCACAGCCTCCCTGGGTTCCGGGTGCTGAGTGGAGGGCAGGCCCATTTTCCCACCCCAGCTTAGCTGCAGACACATTTGCACTGGAGCAAAGCTGCACATTAGTGGGGGTGCACAGCACCCTTCCTATGTTTTTGCAGAACTTCCTCGACACCCCTGAAGTTTGGTGTAGCTGTGTGACAGCTTTGCCTATGATGTGTGAAAAGGGTGTGTGTCCTTCTTGAGCCAGTGATTTTTTCTAGAAACACATATCCAGATGAAGCCTTGGTCCCTGAGCTAATGCAACACGCAAATCCCCCTGGCATACCAGCATTGGTGGGGACTGACTGTTTCTTACTGTAAGCTGCCATCTTTTGTTACTGCAGCATAAACTAGCCCAACCTGACTAAGGCAAAGGGTCATTAACAGCTAGTGAAATCTTCAGATGCTGAACCTGCGAATTGGAAAGCCCTGCTACATGCATGTCACTTGGTAACCATGTTTTTTTTCTCACACAGAGCTCCTCAGACCTCGTCTGGGTTTGAATTTTTCGCCTGGCGGTGGAGGAAACTCTGTGTAAACTTCCAAGCTCATTTTCTCTGCTCAGTGTTTGACTTCTGACTAGTGCAGGAGTTCATTTCCAAATGTTTTCCCTGCCTTCCATCTGCCTTTGAGCAGTGGGTCTATGCTTACAGGGCTAATCCTCAAAGCCCCTGACCTCGGTGACATTTCCCTGAAATCCTATTTTCCGTTTTGACCCAGAGTCAGAGGCAGCAGTCAATAAGTAAGGCTGGTATCCATCAAAAATTGCTTTAAAGAAGAATGGAAACAGAAAGGTCTTTACAAGAGAAGAGTAGGGCATCTAGTGGAGCCCGGAGAGCGGCAGTGATTATCCCAGGCAACTCAGAAAAACTGATTAGCAAGACCAAAGGTCGTGGCTCAAAGCCCAAAGCCCCAGTACCCCAGAGCCGACTCAGACGCCAGACGCCTGAGTGCAGAGCCCTGAAGGCTGCTGGTAACCTTCACTCCCTCTGCTCACCAGAACCGCAATTAGACAGCGATCAGTGGCAGAACAATTAAGTCTCCTTGTGAGCAGAAAGCTCTTTCTCTTTCCATGCACGTAATTGTCTCCTCATGAGTCTGAGACCTTAGCAGATGAGGGATTCGGTGTCATCAACCTGAGTGGAACCAGAACACCAACGCAGCATCGATATCTTGAACGAGGTCAGCTCCTCTGGAAAATTCCTGAGAGCACACATCATCACATTCCAATGGCTGTGGCTTCGATTTTTCCATCAGTTTCTTCGGGATAATTGAAACCACCCAAAGCTATGTGGGTGCTCTGTCTTAAAGGTACAGATATTCATCTTCGCGAGAAATAAAGGCAGAGCCTGGACATGGGAATGGCTCCTCTTGCAGGACCAGCTGAACCTGGAGTCTCTGCAGGAGGCACCCCCTGGTGTTTCAGAGGCTGTCCTATGTCTGCAATCCTGTCTTTTAACATAAAATCATCACCTACTGCCATGCAATGGCCACCTAAGGTTCCAGTCAATCATGGACTCTATATAGGATGATGGTCCCATAAGATCATCTCCCCAGCAATGCCAAAGTCATTTCAGTCTGGGTAAATACACTGTACCATGGTCACACAATAACAAAATTGCCTAATGACGAGTTTCCAGAATTTGTCCCCCCCATTAGGCAATGCATAACTATAATTGAAAGATTTTTATCAGACAGGATTCTTAGCTATATGCAACAAAAAATATTAAATTGCTTTAAATTAAGGGAATTTATAGCATCAGATAAGTAAAATGTGGTGGAGCTCTTGTTAGTGTCAGGTACAGCTGGATCCAGAAATTCTAATGATGTCGTCAGCATCCTGTTAGTGTCTTGTGGTCTCTAGAGCCTTTTTATCCCTCCTCAAGTGCATCTCCTGTCCAGGGTACAGGACAGTGTCCCAGCCAGTAGAACAGGGTCTCTGCCTGTTCTAGAAGCCTCAGCATCCCGTTGGTCACAAACTGTCGCACAATGATCCCTGAAACAATCAGAGTTGGTGGGGGAAGGAGCCCTAATGGTCTTAGTCCATCTGACACACGGAGGGTTGGTCTTTCCAATGTGGGGAGGGCAGTTCCCAAGGGAAACCGGGATTTGGTCACCCAACAATGGTGCAATGGATGCTGTGTAGCCAAAAAAGTGCACCGTGCCGAGATCACAGTCATGAAAGAGATGGGCGTCCCCAGGGAAATACCTGGAGAGGTTTCGGGACCCTGCTGTCTGGAGGTGGAACCCCTACCTGGTACCTGGGTTCACTCCCCAGATCTGATGCCTGTGACCTTGGGAGGGGGATTCTCTTAGTGTGAGACACAGAGCAGGAGATTTTAGACCTCAGAAAGGAATTAAAGGTCCTCAAGTAGAAGAACTGACCAAGACCAAGAACAGGAAATAGGATTTTCCTAACAACAGTGCAGAGAGATGCTATCACCAAGAGTGGGAGAAGCCCCGTGGCAGCACAGCAAAGCCCACCACACCCATCTTCATGTGTAAGAAGAGGCATCTTCTTCTCCACCTGCCCCAAGTGATGGCATAGTCATCACAGAACATTCTTCAGAAGAACAGGAACTGATCCTCTGCACTTCCAGGGAGCAGCAGCCAATGGGCAATCTCTTTGGGGATCCAGAGAGCACTGCCATGTGTCTCTTCTCTGCAGATCCAGATTTCAGCTTGGGCCACACATCCACAAAGGCACCACCTGCTTGATGTAGGAAGAAATCTCCTAGCATCAAATCAAATTGCTGTTCTGAAAACCTGGTGGTGGGGGTCAGATAAGAGGAGTTAGTAGGAAGATCTAGTCTTTTAAAAGATCCTACATGTAAACCACAATTTATATCATCAAGCACTTTGGCTCCAGATCGCTGCCTGTAGTCTCGGTTTCTTCTTGCTCTGCTCAGATAAAGCCATAAAACAATCCTCTCCCACTCATGCTAATCTACCTGAGCTGGTCCTGGGCATCAGAACATTCATCAAAGCTCCATCAGCAATAGCGTAAAAAGTGGAGCCAGCCTGGATGCCTGTCATCTGGAAGCAGTGGCGTGAAAACCAGGCAGGGGTTGAAAGAGTCTGGAGAGCTGGCAGTTTGTGCAAACGCAAGGAAGCAAAAAAGGTAAATTCCAGCTTCAGCAGCAGTTGTCAGCGGGAGGGAGGCTGTGACCACAAAGGTTCACACAGGAAGTTTGGACGGTACTCTCCAAGTTCGATAACTTTAGAGAGTGGTTTGCTGCGTAACACTTTGCTACATGCCTAAAATACTTAAAATACAGTCAGGGCACCATCTTTGCCCTGAAATGGTTCTGTCCTGTGCAGGTCCCCATGTCTTCCTTAGATGACCTCAGAGAGGTGAGGCCTCTCCCTCATTCTGCTTGTCAGCAGCTCACGCTCCCCTCTCTCTGGCCCTCATGGAGTTGCGGGGCCAGGCTGTGATTGGTCTATTGATCATCGCTCAGGACTCAGGAAGGTGCTGCCCGCTCAGCCGTCTCCCCCGGCCCTGGACGTCCTCCAGCTGCCTGGGACCAGCTGAGCGATTGTCAAGTGCGATTCCTGCTGGGGTCTGAGTGGAACCACAGCCTGGGCTGCACACGGAGGCTCCTGATGTCCAGAGAGGCACAGCTGGGACACAGTGCCTCTACCCGGGCTCCAGCTCTGCACCTCAGGCAGCAGAAGCCTTGGTCTTCCCTCAGTAGCTGCCCTGTTCAGGCCTGGAGTCCAGCATCAGAACAACCGTGGATTTTGGTCCCCCCAGGCCCTCTCATGACCCAGTGTCTCACAGGTGCGGTGGCTGATTGAACCGTACCCATCCACACTGCGCTGGAGGCATCTGGACCATCAGGGTCTGTCCTATAGGGGTGAAACAGAGCTCGGGGAGGGGACAGACAGGGAAGCTGGGAGGAAGGAGAAGGCCCTGCAGGAGGAGCCTCCCGCTGCTCTGTCTGGTCGCTCCCAGGAGTCTGTGCTGTGACAAGAACAATTGTGTTACTCTGGAGTCAACAGTCAGCTCCTTCTCCTGTCATCGGCGAGGCCGGTTCTTGTGGAGCCTTTCGAGTTGACAGCAGGGTCCTCAGGGGTCAAAGTGGAGCAGGAGTGGTGATGGGGCCAGAGCAGTGCGGTTTAACAATTGGGGTTTTCCTACAAGATTTCCTTTGAAGAACGTCTTCATCCCCAAACATTTAGAGAATGGCTGTTCAGCCTAAGCTGGACTGTTTGATTTTAAAATTATAAAAAATAAAATCGCCAGCAGAATAATTCAGTCAAATTGCGTTGTCCAAGTCAAGGTCCTGAACCTGCTGAACCTGTGTGTACCTGCTAACCCAGTGTGTTACTCATCCGCCCCCCTCACACCAGGGATTGAACCCAGGGATGCTTAGCTCCTGAGCCACATCCTCAGCCCTTTTTACTTTTTATTTTGAGACAGGGTCTCACTAAGTTGCTTAGGGTCTCACTAAGTTGCTAGGGCTGGCCTTGAACTTGCGATCCTCCTACCTCAGCCTCCTGAGCTGCTGGGATTACAGGTGTGACCCACTGTCCTCTGCTAGTCATCTCTTGCTGCATAGCAAAGTGCCTCACATTTTGGGAGCTCAAAGCCACAGATATTTGCTACCTCATAGTTTCATGGGTCAGAAACCAGGAGGTGGCTTAGCTGGGTCCCTTCTCAAGGGAACCTTTGGCCCTCTCAAGTGTCGTCTGGAACTGTGGCCTCATCTTGGAGGGTCTGCTTTCAAGCTTCGTCACGTGGCTGTTGGCAGGATTTAGTTAATTTCTTGCATACTGGATCTAAAGAGCTGGCTTCCTTGATGGTTGTTGGCTGAGACCCCCCTTTGGTTCCTCATTCCAAGAAAGGCCATGCAGGGAGGAGGGAGAGCAAGACATTGAGTTCCACCTTCACTTCAGAAGTGACATCCATTGCTTCTCTTGGTTAGAACTGAAGTCCCCAGGTTCACCTGCACTCAAGAGGAGGAGATCACCTGAGGACGTGGTACCGGGAGGTGGGACCACCGCACCGCTTCTACCTAATTTGGGAGAGTTGTTAGACTCAATTGTGAATAATCGTGAATAATCGACAGGCTATGAGTTCTTCTATCTCTCTATTTCAGGAGGCAGCTCTCTGCTGAAAATAGCCCCGTTCGCACCATAGTTGCGAACAGAAATTCTTTGCTTTGTTGGTCTCCAATTCAGAGGAAAGTGTGACATTTCATGCAAAGCCTGCCTCACTAGTTAACTGAATCGTGTCTTCCTTTTTCCCCAACCGGCGGTTTTATGGCATGTTGTGAGGAAGGGAGCGGTGAGCTTGGGTTTTCCTTTTACTTTTTTCCCCCTTCATTAAGGCCAACAAACTTGGCTGGTGTTGCACCGGCTGATCCACAGTAGGACCCTGGCCCTCTCTGATCCTCGCAGAGCCTGAGGCGGGCTGGGCTCCTTCCAGCAGGGGCGACAGGAATCTTGTCACCAAGGCCTGCCCTGGGTTTTTGTGGAGATTGAAGAGTCCCAAGCCCACTCTCTGCTAGGTGTTGACAGCTGATCTGGGCACCACCCCAAATGTCACTTCTCAGACTCCAGGGGGCACTGTGCCTGCCACCTGGTGCTGCTGGTGGCGCTTGCTGAGGGTGGGCTGCATCCAGAGCGCAGGGGTGTGTTCGGCTGTGCTTGGTGGAGTCTGGACCCCTGGCCCGGTGCTGGCACAGACCAGGGTGCCATGGAGACAGAGCAACAGGAGGGGGAAATGACTTGTGTGGCTTGGAGCCCAGAAGGTGTCTGCTGATGCCTCCCTTCAGGCGAAAATGAGATTAGAGGGAGAGAAAAAGTGCCCACCCTCGAAGAGCGCCTCTCAAATGCATCCACTGAGCAACCCAATCCACTGCTGAGGTCCCGAGTGTCCAGAAGTGGGCCAGCAGGCTGGAGGCTGCTTTCCAAGCCAGCCTTCTCCCCTAGTAGCTATTGCTCACCAGGTCGACCTCACCAGCACTCAGCCGTGTGAGCAGGGCCCGCTTCCCCACCTCTTGAAACTGGGTATGGACACGTGATCTTGGTTGGCCAAGGAGATGCAAGAGGAAGTGCTGTTTCCAGGGAGAATCATTTAAGAGCTGGTGTAAGACTCCCTGTGCCGTGTCACAGCCATCACTGGAACATGTGTGGGGATGGTGATATGGAGGGACAGTGGAGCCTCTGTCAGTCTAGACCTCCCAGAGGGGAAAAGTGAGCCACGCTGCTAACGACCGTGTTAGGTGTGCAGGACGCAATTCACCGTGCAAGGTCAAGGTGGTTCTGGTGGCGCTGGCTGCTGCAATGTGACCTTACCCGCCGTGACTAGAAGGTCCACAGGACCTCCTTTAAACTCACTCCCAGAAGAAGACTGGCTCTCAGACCCTTCCAACAAAACCACAGCACGGTTATTGACAACCCAGCCACGGATTTCAGCCAACGGGAGCTGAGCCCCTGAAGCAGCCTAAGATGAAAGAGAGAGGAGCTTTGGAAAGCTCTGACGTTGGGGACGGACACTTAATCGTTCTGTCGGTGGAGATGGAGGCTGGAGATCAGGCAAGCACACACCGTTCGAGGTTGTATTTGCAATAACTGCAGGAGGAATAACCTGTGGGACTTGGGTGCTGGGCACCACTTGGGAGTCAATGGCTCTACAATTGCTGTCAAACACAGCGCGATGTATATTTTATTACAATATTTTAGGAACTAGGAAGGAGATGGTAAGAGAAAATATGTCCTACACCAGAGACTGGACGACCGATCACCGACCACAGCCTCAGAAATCGTTCGCACTCCAGCTGCTTTTATTACCATAGCAAGAGAGCCATGAAGAGAGGTGAGCGCTTCCCCGACCACAGCTGCTCTTATGCTCTGGAACTAAGTGCACGCTCAGCATGGTAGGCGGGTGTTGCTCTTGTCCCTCCGTTGTTTGTACGACTTTGAATTGAATTATATTCCTCTTATCGTGGGCCTGGGCTCGACCCCCGCCCACACGTGAAAGCCTGCATGGCTCTTTGGGCTGAGGTCCAGGACCTATTTCCTTCTTCCCAGCTTCCACAATCAGCTTCAAAAGCCAACGAAGCTCTGTAACAAGCAGCCCCGGAGTCCTGGTGGCTTATCACAAACAAACATGCACTTTTCTCGCTCACTGTCTGCGGCTCACCTGTGTGTCTCCGTCAGGCCCAGCTGCACAGGTCAGCAGCTGGGGCCCGTGGGATGCTGGGAGCCTGCCTTTCTCATGCGCTGCCACAAGGGCAGGGACCTCAGTGTCACACCAAGCACACCCCAACCTCTTCTCACATCACATCCACTAATATCCCATTGGCCCCAGAAGGTCACCTAGCCAAGGCTGGAGTCCTTGAGACGAGGTTGTCACTCTGTCTACCCTCCAGGGAAGCCCTGAGAGTAGAGGGAAGGGAGTGGGGAGAACAACACACTCGGCTGCACCCATGCGACTCAGAACCCCTCGGTCACCTGGGACAGTGCCTCCCGTGCAAGGCTCTCCTGCAATACAGGGGTGAGACTCTGCTGGGGCCCACAGTTCCTGGCCACACTTGCAAACATGTCCCTTCGTCCTTGAACAGAACCTCAGAAATCCTCCAAGAGGAGCAGAAAGTTGGGGAAAGATGAATGACGGATGGTAACAGAGGTGAGGATCAGATTGCAGGCTCCACCTCATCTTCCTCCCAGGATGGTGTTTATTTGGGGACCAGCTTCCAGCTATGAACAATTAGGTCAGAAGATTCTGAGGTCAAGGTCACCTTGATTTAAAGGAGTGACTGAGCCAAAGATTTACAAAACAGACATTCATGATCACCAAAACACAGCTGTCTTGTCCTCCTGGGGACACAATTGATTAATATATGGACTGAAATCCAACAGCTGAGGCAGGCCTGCATAGGGAAGGACCTAGTAACTGTTGCTTCTCCTCAATTCCCATCCCTCAGAGCATCCTACATTTAAATAGAGTTGATCCAGCTGACAACCATGAGCCAAGATTTTTCAGAACGAGGCCCTCTTCAGCACAGAGCTTAGGGGACACCTGCACAGCTGGCCCCAGGTCCTTCTTGTCCAGGCTCTGAGATTCCAGGCAAGCGTCCCACCCCCCTCTCTGAGCCAATGCAAACCTCAAGAAACAGTATGCTTATTTTCCAAGCAGCCGTAACCAGCCACATCCTGATGTGACAATGTGTCCATCTCTGCGCTTCCCGGGGACATTCCTTTTAGAACTGAGATGACAGATATTTCTGCTACTTCTCCATTTGCATGGAAAACGTCAGATTATTTTCACTTCAGTCAGCCACTGGAGAACTCATTCCACAAGTAATTTCCTGAACATCAAAATTTTGAATAAGTATGTTTTTATTTGCTACCCCTGCTGTGACATTTATCAGCATCCATGATGCACCCTGAAGATTTCATTATTTTTCTAAGATTGATATAAGTCAGCCTGCAGATAACCTTCAAACATGCACATCTCTTAAGAGGCATCACAGAATCGCGAAGCCAAGAGAAAGAAGACGCTTTCAGACTTCTTAGAATCGAGGTTTGCTTATGCAGGAGGGTGAAGGGGTGTAGACGTTGGCAGGTGATGAGACATGTCAGAGCCTTGTTCGTCCCAATAAAGTTCCCTGCATTCTAGAATATGTTCAGAGGAGTGGCCATCTGCTCCTGCACCCAGCTCCTTCTGACACAAACATCGGAGGTTCAATTCCTCCCAGTTATTCAGTTGGGATCAGCCCTGTTTCTAACAAATGGTGATGTGATCAGAATGGATCCCAGATCTCGTGGGAGCTCCTTGGAGAATCTCGGTGGTCCTGAGGAGCTGACACAGGGCCATTGCCCCGGTAGGTCCCTGAGCATGGATTTAAGCACCGAATCCAGCTGAACCTGATGCCTGCCTAAAAGAACTACCTCACCGTGGAGCCCCAGGCACTGTGGAAATGAACGGGAGTGCAATCCCTAATTGTCATCATGTCTAATTAACAGGCATAAAGCAGGACTGTCCTAGTCGAAGTCTTGACTGACTTCTCTGAGTCCCAGGAGATACATCTTTCTCCTGATAAGTTCACTAAAAGATGAAGGATGAGGCATCCTGGTGGCGTATTTCTTCCGCATCCATTAGCCAGAGAGCAGCTCTGTGACTTATTGGGAGGTGCACAAAATAATTTGATGTTCAAACTGAGCCATTTCGGAAATTGGAAGAAACAGCTATTAATAATCAGGAAGGCAGGGGCTAGAGGGGTTAGTCCAGTGGTAGAGTGCTTGCCTCGCATGCTTGAGGACCTGGGTTAGATTCCTAGCACCTAAAAATAATAATAATAATAAGGGAGGCAGACAGGCCTGCCCAGGGACAGCCCATTGAGACCAGGACTTGTGCTCACCTTACACACTGAGGGCGTCCCAGGTAGCAGGGTGTGGCATGAGGGCGTGACTTTTCTCCCCAGGGGCTCTACAGAGATTTGATGGGAATTGTGTCCTGCACAGACTCCTGCGTGATTCCAGGGCTGTCTGGACCATGCAGCAGGGCTGGTCAAAAAGTAAGCAATGTTCTTTGCGTCCTGGTTTATGAAAGCTCAGGGGTTCCCCTGGTCTGGCTCTATACCGACCACTGCTAATGTGTGGTCCTAGCCTGCTCTGGACTCCGAAGAGGGTAGGAGGAGTGTTTATAAACCATTTGCCTAAATTTTTGCTGGGGAACACATTCAGATGGCTTAAAAACCAAAGTACTATAAAATAACCCATTTAAAGGGCTAACCCCATGCAGCGCGCCACTCTCCACTTGGGAAGCCACTTTATTAGCTTGCAGTGTGGCTTCTTTGTACAAACATAAACAATATAGACACATATTGCGCATATTACATCCTGCACAAAAGCAACACCCTGAATATACTGCTCTGTGCTTGTGCTAAGTCACATACTAGACCTTGCATCTATGTAACAATAATTATTCCAAGACCCCATTAGTATTTTATCCATTTCAGTGTTTTTCAATATGTACATATTCTGTAATTTTTGTTTGTGGTTTTATTTTTTAAGGAACTGAGTTATTTTACAATCATAAATGCATATAAAGTGACAATATGATATGCAGTTGTTCTTAAACGAGAATTATCCCCTAGATCCCTCCCTATTCTCCATCCCTCTCCCCTTTCCCATCTGTCCCCTCCCCCTCTCCCCTGCTATATATCTATGGTTGCCCTAGATTATGTGTTCCTATGTCTTTGCTGGGTCAAATCCTTGAGAGAGACCACTTTTCACACAGGCCTGGGTTTAGCTCCAGCCTCCACAAATGAGTGAAAGCATCCGACCCTTGACTCTTTGGGTTTGGCTAGCTTTGATCAGCATGATTTCTTCCATTGCCATCCATTTACCTTCAAAGACTGCAATTTCATTGTTTCTCATTGCTGAGTAGAATTCCATGGGTGTATGTGTGTTTGTGTGTGTGTGTGCGTGT
>PVKS010021808.1:0-34645 GCA_004027875.1 Aplodontia rufa | reverse complement strand
GGCAACGATTCCCTCCTATATGCAAGACCATGTTGAATGAATTACAAAAAAATAAACTACAGAAAAAAATAAGAAAACAACAGTCCGTAGTACACCAAATCTAGCCTGCCATGTGTTTTTTTCAGAGTTTTATTGTGATGTATTTCATGCCCTATTAAAATTTACCCATTTAATTTGTATAGCTCATGGCTTCCAGTGTATTGGCAAAGTTGTACAATCATCTCCACAATCTAATTTTAGAACTATTTCAGCTTTTCCAGAACCCACTATATATATTCCCCCTCTCATTCTTGAGAACTCACCCAAGCCCCAGAACCACCAATCTGCTTTCTCAACAGATTTACCTATGTTGGTCATTTCAGATAAGTGTAATCATATAATGTGTGGCCTTTCATGACCAACTTCTTTACTTACCATAATGTTTTCAAGAACTCTCCATTTTGTAGCATGTATTTATACTGCATTTCTTTTCTGTTGCCAAATAATATTCCATTGTATGGGCATACATTCTCCTTAACCATTTGGGTTGTTTCCAGATTTCACTATTATTAATAATGTTGATATGAGCATTCATATACAAGTCGTTGTGTGGATATGTTTCCATTTTGGGCAGTAGATACCTATGAGTGACACTGAAGTTCTCATGATATCTTGGTGATTGATATTTTGAAGAATTTGAAAAAGTGTTGCCCAACATGGTTACACCATTTTACAGTATACCTGTAATGTATGGACGTTCCAATTTTTCCACATCCTTGCCAACATTTATTATTATCCACCTTTTAAATTTTAGCATCATAGTGGGTATGAAATGATTTGGAATTCCACAATGACTTATTGTGCTATGTACCTTATTATATGCTTACTTTTGCCTTTTATATATCTTCTGTGGAATATGTCTGTTCAGATCCTTTGTCCATATTTAAATTAGGTTGCTTGTCTTATTGTTGAACTGTAACACTTGTTTAATTATTTTGGAAAAAATTACCTTGTCAGAAAAAATATGAAACATTTAACAAGTGCTTACTATATATATTAGGAACTGTTTTAATCCTTTTAAACATATTCCCAATTATAAGATTATGACAGAAGTACTATTAATATGTGTTATGATAAAAGAAGGCTCATCATACTAAATAATGTGTAATCAGCACATGATCACACAGCAAGTGAGGAACTGGGATTTCAGTGCCCATAATCTGGTTCCAGGACTTGTTACTTCTAAAAATAACTCTGAAGAGAAGAGATTTTCATGAGGGAAAAATATGAACATATCATTAAAAAGTTAGTAATATGTGATCTCCAGCATCTACAATACAATATTTTTGGATCTCTAGAACTTATACAGATTTTAGTTGTATATTAAATTTCTTTTGCCATTGATTCTTTTTATAATAATTGTGAATTAATAGCAGCACAAAAATAAAATCTTTCCCACCTGCAGATGGGGTAAGAAGTATGTTGAACATGAAAACATGTTTTAAAAAATGTTTTAAAAAATGTCTTACTTCTGCTACTGTATTGATATACAACTTGGGATTAGTGTGAAGTTTTATAGAATAATTTCTCTTTTCTGCTTGGTCATCTCATATAAGACTGAAATTTTTATTGTGGAAATGATGATATAGAATAAATTATGTTTACTTTTAATCAATATAATCATAATTAACTATTCAATATCAATTTCACTAGACACAATTTCTCTTTACTTGTATATGTATCAGTCCTTTTTGAAATCCAACATTTGTATTGTAAGCCATTGATATCAATCTTGAAAGAAATTCTAGAAAATAAAATATAAAAGGAAAAATTATTTTCTTCCCTAAGTATGTTTTAAACAGTACTGAAAATTTTAATGTTTTGCATAGCAAGTGTTTTACTTTTCCCTAGAGAGAATGTAAAATTTTAATAAAAAAAAACTTTGTACTTGAAATTGCACTTTATGCAAGTAATTATAAGGACTTAATAAAATGCACTTCTCTAAGAGAATGATTTTTTTTTTAGAGAAGGACAGTGAGAGAGAGAGAAAGAGAGACAGAATCAATTTTTATTGAGTTTTTCACATGACTTTTGTTGCTCTAACACTTAGTTGTGTTTGTGGGTGCTGGGGTTTGAACTCGTGTACTTGCGCATGCCAGGCAAGCGCGGGAACCACCGAGCCACCGTTCCAGCCCCTCAGAGAACGATTTGATGTTATATTATTCCAACACTGAATTACTATTATACTTTATTCCATATTTTTTAAAGACAGAGAGTGAGAAAAAAAAATCAATTTTATTTAGTTTTTTATGCAGCCTCCGTTTCTCCAAGGCTCCGCTACGTACCTGGTGCTGGGGTCTGAACGCCCTTACTGGCGTATTACGGGCAAGCACCGTGTGACCACCTAGCCTCTGCTCCAGTCTCTTCATTTATTTTTAAAATATTTTTATTTTTATTTTTAAAATAACACACAAAGAGACAAATCTCCCATGCGGAAGGTCTCAGCACTTCATAAAGATCCTCTCCCCTCCAGCAGGTGGACTTTAACTCCATGTGCTGCAGTGGAGGCGGCCCAGTATTTCTTCCAAAGAGGACAAGGTGGGGAAGCAGAGTCGAGTGGGAAGCAACTTCATAGCGGAGAAACCTGAACAAGGATTCCTCACCCAAGTGATCAAAGTCAACATCAGCAGTGACAAAATCATGTTGACAGTGTAAACCCCCAACATGATGTGATTAAAAAATAGCACTTTCCCTCTGTGACCTTCCTCACCCAAACTTACAGTGTGTGTTTGACCACGAAAATAAAATCAGGCAAAGCACAACTGAGAACATTCTGAAAAATCCCTGATCAGTACTCTCCAACATTGTCAAGGTCATCAGAACAAGAAGAGTTTGATTAACTATCATAGGTAAAAGGAACACAAACACTGTAATGTGGTGTCCTGTATCCAACCCTAGAGCAGAAGAAGGATATTAGGTAAAGCTGAGGATACCTGAATAATGTATAGGCTTTGGTTAATAATGAACTGCTAGCACTGGTTCATTAATTGCAGCAAATGAAATGCTGATGTAAAATACTAATAATAGGAGAAACTGCCTGTGGGAAATATGAGGACCTTGTGCACACTTAGCAATTTTTCTGTAAATTCAGAACTGTTCTAAAAGAATAAAGGTTATTAAAATATGTCCTCAAAGTGTCAAATAAATAAATAAATATCATATATTTAGTTTTTAAAACTTGAAGTGTGGTTTACACTTAGTATCTCGTCATTCAGAGATAATCACTGGTAACAGCCCCTGCGTTTCTTTCACATTGTTTTATATATAAATGAACGCACTTATTTTTATCCCACTGGGATTTTGAATGTACTATTTTGGAATCTTACTTTTGCATTTGACCTTGTAGTCTAAGTATTTTATCAAGGTATTTTAAAGTCTTTGAGATACAATTTAAATAACTATAATATAGACTTGGGCTCATGCAAGTTTTTTCCCCCTAAAATATCATTAGACAAGAGAAAATTTCCTGAATTTTCTTAGTTTTAAGAGGATAATTATTACTTTAACACCTAAATCTCATCTAATGTAAAGTTATTTTTTCAGGACAGATTTTTGAGGATGGATTACTACACCAAAAAGTAATGACATTATTTAGACTTTTGATAGAAAATTTCTTTCTGGAATGTGTCAAATAAATTAGAATATTTCCTCTTCTGATGGATAAGTTTGTCAAGATTTTGTGCAGATTCCTTCTGATCTGTTAACAATCTAATATCTCAGAAATGTTTTTAATTTATATATTTATGGGGGTTTATTTTTATCCATCCCAATGATTTCTTATACACATAACTGATGCATGAATTTTAAAACCCTGATGTCTGGATTAGACAAAGAAGCATAAATATTTCAGTCTTTAGATTGAATTTGGAAATCACTTTATTCTTCATATAAGCTCATTATCATTGGAATGTAAAGTTCCTGTTTGTATTTTCACTCCTGATTGGTGGGATAATTTTCATCTTAGAATGTTGAGAAAGACATAAAAATTTAAAGACTCAGAAAAAAATAATCACCCATAATTTTACCACATAGTGCAAACATTTTTAGCACTTTGACACCTTTATTTCTCATCTTCCTTTTCGTATTTACTTTATTTTGATTTCAGATCAGCTTATTTTCTTTTTAAAAACTCAGTGTTATATTATAAGCTTTTTCTCATGACTAAACATTTTTTGTAAATGACATTTCAAAAGCTTTATAATATTTATTATATTAATAATATAATATTAATAATTTAATTATATCAATAATAATATTTGTAATAATTATTTATAATAATTTCTTAACCATTAAACATTGTAGTCATTTTTTGCAATGTCACTAATAACACAGAAAACCATTTCCATATACAAATTAGATTAACTTTCTTATTACTTTTCTATTATAACAGAGAATAAGAGGTAAACAAAGAAAAATAGCAACATGAATAGTTCACAAAATTATACTTGTTAATATGCTCTCTCATGATGTATTCTTCTCATCATAAGATCAACAGAATTGAACAATACAATTAAAATATGCACTAATTATGTAAGCATGAAAAAAGAACTTTGGAAGTTTGATTTGCACTTCTTTTATTACTGATGGAGTGAAGCACTTGAATGTATGCATTTGCATATACTCATATTATTTATGCATATGTTTTATTGGTGTAATATGTTCTTATTCTCTATAAAAGCTTTCTATATTTTTAAATTTATTATCTTAGGGTTACAAATATTTATCCTGAATAAATTATTATCTTAAGAGAGTAGCCTTGTATGTGATTAACTAATCCTATGTATATTATGCTGATGATATAGAAGATGTTGATCGTCCATAATTCATATGGTAATATTTCCTGAATGTGTTTTCAGATTGAAACACCACTGTCAGGAAATAGATTGTAGTATTCTAAGAACTGATTATAATAAACTCAATAAATATTTTGATTGACTTATTGAAACAACCAAGTGATTCTCTTTTCAATTTAATAAAATCATATTCTGTCATTATGATCTGATGGTTCACTGTCTTCCATATATGCCATTACAAAAGTGCCATAATCACTAGAGTGTAGATTCCTACTAAAAACATAAGTTCTTTAGCTTTATTTTTCAATAAATTGAATTAGACTGAAATATTTAAGGTAGCACATTGATAATAGAAGTAAGGCCTAGGAATGATACAAATATGTTTTGGTTTCTATCACTCAGCTACAATTTATCACATAGCAATGTTAGCATCTAACCCCATGCATACAAAGGGTCTGGACTATGTTTCTTCCAGTCTTATACGTAAACAAATGCTTTTGTAAAAGGCCATATATAACATCTGCTTGTATAAGAAAATTTAAATAAATTATCCTAGGGTTAATTCAGGACTATTTTGTGGCTCCTAGGGATGAAATCACTTCTTCAGCTTCATTCAGTAAATTTCAAATTTTATGCCTTTTAATGTCTAAAAGTTTGCCTTTTGGCTTCTAAAAGATGCTCATCAAGTTAAAAAAAAAAAACTAGAGAAAAAAAGGGTTCTAACCCTTAATCAATTGCTGTAAGTATTTATTACTTGCATTACTTTGTTTTAATGCATTTGAAAAACAAAATGCCAATCAAGAAAGGTGCCACCAACCAACTATATGAACAAGTAGATTACAAGAAAACATGTCCAATTCTTGGGGCATTTGATCCCAATCATTGATAAAATAATTTAGAAGGAAATCTCTTCTGAAATAATTTAGTAATCTTACTGAAGTCACCTTAATGTAAATGGCACTTTTCAAAATGGATCTAATTTCCATTATTATTTTGCTTTATACTGTTGAATTGATTACTTGAAAATTCAAGTCAGTAATTTTTCAAATGAACTTTTAATAATATATGTATATATACATATGTCTGGCACTATAGTATGTCTTAGATAGGTATAAAGTTTTTATTGTGAATGCATTTACTTACCTTGAAAATATTAAACTTTTAATAAGAACAGATAGTTCAAATGAAAAATTTTAAAAGATATTACAAAGATGTCAACAATAACAAATATAGCTTTAGGAAGCAAAATATAATAAAATGGTAAACTTCTTCCAATATTTAGATTCTACTAAACAATAAAAAGTAATTGTCCAGTGTATTTTTAAATTAGAACCCTATAGAGAGGTCTGTACACCCATGTTCTTTGTTTTGTTGAAAGCTCCATATTCCTCAAGGCAGGACAGTTTTTTCTTTGGGTGGTTTTGAAAGTAAAAATGAACATTGTTATATTCAATGAAAGATGTCTTCTTCAAGCATTCAACAAACTGATAATTTTTCTAGAGTGTGGTGGGGTTATTCAATAAATGTAGACTTCCTTGTGAATTAAAAACATAACACACATACAGAATTCACGTACACATACATATACAAATGCACAGGCACACATGCATGTGCACACACACACACAGCCACTATTGGCCTGTCAAAAACACTTAAGTTGTTTTCATGTCTTCTTTTTTTGGTGAAAAAATGTAGTCAAACAACATGGATGTACAGACCTCTCTATAGAGTTCCAATTTTATTTTCTGTGGGTAT
Source organism: Aplodontia rufa (assembly GCA_004027875.1). NCBI lineage: Eukaryota > Metazoa > Chordata > Mammalia > Rodentia > Aplodontiidae > Aplodontia > Aplodontia rufa. The sequence goes on along the minus strand of PVKS010021808.1, from coordinate 28,058 downwards.
GCACCCAACAGAAATATTGATGGCTCATGTGTATATATGTTGCATTAATTTTTGAGGGTCTTTCATACTGTTCTCCACGATGGCTGAACTGAGCAATTTACACTTTCTCCAACAATATCTGAGGGTTTCCTCACCTCCACACCCACGCTGATCCTTGTTATCTTTTATTTTATGATATTATCTTTTATTTTTTTATAATAATTATCTTAATAAGTGTGAGATGCTATCTCATTGAGGTTTGGATTTGCACTTCCCTGATCATTAATGATGAACATTATAGGTCTTAGTAGTGTTTATTTTTAGCCAACTTCACAATGCTTTATCAATATATATCATGGTAGAAAGATGTTGCTACAGCTGTTATTGATGGTGATACCATAAGTCAGGAAAAAACTGTTTTCAGTTTATGGGATAATTTTAAACAAATCTGTAATTAATTTCATTTATTAGGTGATCTAAATAATGCTAACATTACAGGAATATTTATTTAACTGTATTGTAGCGTACAATTTTTCCTTTTCCTTAGAGTAATAAAATGCATATATGCATTTAATATTTCTTATTTAGCTCAATAAAATGTCCTATTTATGTTTCACAAATATAAATTATTGGACTTTCAAAATAATTTAGCCTGAAGAATATTGAAGATTTAAAAGTTGATCTGAGACTTGAAGAAAATAAACCTGACATCCTATAAAAGTAAAATTTATTTAACAAACACTTTTGCTTTGTCTACTGCTTATACTATATAGTGCTATAAATTAAACTCCCTCCTTCACCTCTCCTCCTTGCCTTTATGAAGCAATCTTCTAAAGATGCTCTAAGGAAGACCATAAAGGTTAGAACTTCCTTTCAGATGATCCTATAAGGATCAGGATAAATCTATTTTTAGTCACTATGGGAAAAGGGCATACAGAAAACAGGTTTTAATAACAAAAAGTGTTTGCAAGAGACAATTGTAAGTGTTAATAATAATCCTTCTTCTAAGATAAGTTCTTTTAATTATTTTATAAAAATGTAATCACAAATTGCAATTTTTATTACTCTTCTGTTAATTAAAAATTCATTATGTAATGACAATATGACATCTTAAAAACACTGAAAGGGTGAAATGTGGACTAAGGAAACATTTTTATTTTTAAGAGTAAAAACAGAATGACACTTCAATCAAGAGAAAGTGTCAACACAATGATTTCCCCTGGATTTAAGAGAGTCTTATTACAGTATTTATTCAATAAGAGAAGTTTTTTAAAAAAAAATTGGATTTCTGGTGTATTTATACAATCTTTATAAAATGATATCAGGCCATATTAAGCAAGACCAACTGAATTTACACTAGAAAATTATTAAAGGTGCTTGTGTGTGCATGCACACACACACATACACACACATCCTTCCATTAGCTTTCCTACAGAGTTAGAAGTCTCTGAGTTTAGTATTAATTTCTATTCATATATCTGAATGGATCTTTATCATATTGCTTCAGGTTGGTTTATTTTTCAGCTGGCCTTCCTTTCTCCAACATTAGTTGTGTACATGGTGCTGGAATTTGAACTCCAGACCTTGTGAATGCCAGGCGTGCACTTTAACCACTGAGCCACCATTCCAGCCCTATAATATTGTTTCTAGTTAATTTAACAGTCATTTAACAGATATTTGTTTTTTAGCATTAGTTGAAGAAAACCAATGAGAATAAACAATGAGGTTACTCAGGATAGATATGTGAGTATTGAGCCCATAGTATTTTGTCATTTCTTAGGGAAAATAATAGTTTCCTATATCATTTCATTAGTTAGAAAATGGTCCCATTCACTTAAGTCAAGAAATCCACAGTTCTGAAACTGAAGGAATAAGGAGTTATGGTCAGATGCACACTGCAGGTTTACTCTGCTGTGGTTTCTAGATGTTTTTCCACTCTCAGAAGTTTCTCTCTTTAGTGGTCCATTCAGGTAAGCAACCCAAAGGAAACTTCATAGAAATTCAAAATATTGACAGCAGAAAATTTTAAAATGACAATAAATACAATGATTTTTTAGTTGCACTAACATATATGGACTGAAAACTAATCTGCAATAGTGAGTAGTGGGTTACTTTTTTTGCATTTCCAAAATTAATATTATTACATCATTGGTTCAGCATGCATAAACAAAATAACCATGCAGAAACATCATTGCTTATGTATTCATTGTGGTTCAGTGGTTTAGAGAATTTAGTTTAGGCATCTCTGGCCTCAAGAACTGATGAAAGTAGAGAACACTTAGCAACCATAGTTGGTGACTTCAAAGTCTGTACACAGGAATTAGCAGTTCTCATTTTAAGTGAGAACAGCTAACCAGACTGGGATACAATGGGAAGGGTCTTAGTGCTTAGCATTTACCAACACCCTGTCATTTTTGTCCTGGATGCCTAGTGATCTGTGCTTTGTGCCTTAAATTTATCTATTTTTTAATTGCTTACTGTTCCACAGGGTCCCCAGTGAACCCTTGAATAATTGAAAAGCATTTATCTCCCCAGTGGTTGAGCTTTGGTCACCGTGGGACTGAAACAGCTCAGTAAACCGATCATCATGTTCATGTAAAGGTGTTAGATTTAAAGATGGAATGACACAGCATAGATACTGTGGACCCCTATCATTTAGTTAATTACTTTAAATCATTTTTATGTTGCAGTTTTTTGTACTCTAGTGCTAAATATTATAGCACAGGTCTTAAAATCTAACATAGATTTGATATGGTGTCAAAGTAATAATGCTTTCTACCTTGCCAAATACAGAAACCATCACCTTAACCCTTGAAATAACATTGTACAAAATGTACCATTGCCAATCGGATCACATTGGAACAAAAATTTAAAAGAAACAAAATACCAGAATCATGACTATGACTGTAGCATTTGTACATTAGTATTAAAACTTATACAACATGTTAAATTAAAGAACTAAAATATGCCAAAAAATAAAAATTATTTCCTGCGTAGTTTTAAATCCCAAAGATGGTGTTTTTGAAACTCGGTGTAGTCTCATGCTGTGATCACAGACATCAAAACTTAAAAATATTTTTTAGCTTTTCTCTATGAAATAACAAGAGACATGTTATTGAAATACACTGTAAAGAGTAAGTTGATTTGTTAACACAATGCATCTAAGTTAGATAGAAACATTTGGTCAGTTTCAAGCTTTGGAAAAAATAAATACTTGATTATCTTTTTATTGATTCTAAAAACACACAATTATTAAGGAAAGGGTCAGTCAGAAGTCTACATTGTGGAAATATCTACTGCAATACAAAAACTAGAAGCTAGTTGTTTAAACTAGAAAACATATATTGGAATGACAATGACGGTAACAGTCAGGGAAACCCAAATACAAGAACAGATTTTATTTTATTTTATCTTCATAAAACATTTATTAGCATATAATCAGCAAAGAACAACAAAAAACACTTGCCAAACAAACTAAGAGCTTAAAAAATTTTCCATAATTATTATAAAATTCAAGATATGGTCCAAAATTTAAAGGCATAAATTAATTGTGAATGGATTTAATATATCTTTTATATTTACTTATTATTTTTATAATATGCAAATTAAGTTGAATTATCTTTTCAAATGACAAATATAATATACATTTTATAAATAATTTATACAGCATTTTAAAATTCTGAAATAACAATCAATGCCTTGGTGAGTATTCTTTCATAAATTTTTATGAGTTACACATAAACATAATTTTTAATATAGATCAAAACTATCTTATACTCTTTTCTCTTCCCCTTTATCCCACCCCTCTGTTTTACCTTCATGATTTCCTACTCAAGATAGAAAATACTAATAACCTGGTGTGCATCCTTCTGTACCTTTCTTTCAAGTGTGCATGCTATCACATATATATGCATTCATATATGTGCACAAGCACAACATTTACATACAAGTGTACAGAAATATATAGACCTTTTTCAAAGTTTTTGTTATAAAAATAGTAAAATGGTATGTGTGTCTCTGTATTTTGCTTTTCTCACTTTACGATGAAGACTAGAAAACTTTCAATATTTTTTCTTTCCATTGTTGGTATGATATATCATGGCCTGAGTGTGCCACAGTTTATGAAACCATTTCTTTTCCTCCTTTTGTCCCTCCCTTTTCTCTGTTCTCTCTTGCCTGTCCCTCCTTTTTTTCTTACTTCCTCCCTTCACCTTCCTTCTCTCCTTCCATTCTGTTTCTTTTATTAATACTAAAAATGCTATAATTGATTTTTTTCTCTGTATGTAATCTGGTATACTAATGCACTTTATCCTATGGGGTACTCCCACAGGACTTGAATAACTACATTATATTATGTGTGAGCTTTTGACCTTAATAGATGTGGCCATATTGCTTTTGAAAATGATTGTAGTAATACTTTATTTCAAAATTAATATCTCTTTCAGTATAGTATTGCTTCTATTTAGTTTTTGTGCAACTGCTGAGGTGGTACATTATAAGTTCATATCTCATTGTTAGCTTAATTTTATGCACCCAATTTATGGGCAGTGGAGAGACTTACTAGGTATTTTGGGGACCAGTTTGTTTTCTCTTCCAAATTTACTCCTCGTATCATTTTCCAATCATTTCATGAAAATTATTAATTGTAAGAGTTTTCTGAATACTATGGTCATCAACCCTGTAAATGATACACATAAAGATTTTATCAAACTTTGTATTCTCACTTTGTTCATAGCATTTTTACTATAGAATATGAATAGACACATTTATCATTTTATATATGAGATTTGTTACGTATTTAAGAAAAATGAAATTTAGTTACAAAATATAAAAACTTATTTTACTATAGTAGAATGAATATTCTTCAATTACAAAAGTACATATTTTGGAATATATCAAGTATTGTGTGTTGTTATATAGTACGTTTAAACATTTAGTCTAGAGCTGGATATGTGGCACGGTGGTAGAGTACTTACCAACCATGAGTGAGACCCTGGGCTGGATCCAATAAAAACCACCAAACAGACTTTTCCTTCTCAACATTTAATTTATTATTTAATTATAAATGAAATGGCTAAATTGAGAAAGTGTTTTTGGTACCTCCAACTTACCTTATCTTTCCAAAAGATTTTAAAGAGTAGTAAGAGCATCATAAACAGAAAAAGGCAGTTTCGTGTGCATCAAATGCTACTGTTAAAGCATATGAAGGATTTAATGTAAACTATTAAAATCTGTTCAACAAGAATTCTTATGTAAAATATAAAATATTTCAAATTATTGTTTGTTGCACATCATGGAGAAATCTGTCAGCACACTATTATATATAATGGTAATAGAATTATTCCATGACCAGCCAGTGGTCTGCTGACAAATGACAATGTCACTGCAAGGCTCCTTTACAGCAGGCTTTAAGGGCACGTGTGGCTTAAATGTTTCCCTTACTCAAATATGAAGAGTTATTAGTAAGGTTCACATTCCTTCCAATAGAGATTACAATTAGTATAATCCTTCTATGAAAATAATTTAAAGAACATTTGGTAATATAAAGCAATATGCCATATTACAATAAAAAATATGTCCTTTTAGACTAATTTAGAGGACCAGCATTTCTGAACAATCTTAATCTTTATATGATTGTATAAGCTGGTAAAAAAATAAAAATTATGTTATAGATTAGATATTTCTTGTTACACTGAGTATAATCAAATTAGTGAAAATAATCAAAATGATTTTTAATCAGAAAAAGTATTTTTATTTTTAGACACTGCTTCTATAGTCTTTGTTACTTATCTTTGATAAACAAAACTGTTAGTTATTTAAAAATTGACAAATTCTACTAGGTGTAATGTTGCACACCTATATTCCCAGCTACTTGGGAGGCTGAGGCAGGAGGATAGCAAGTGTGAGGCAAACCTCAGCAACCTAATGAGATTCTGTACCAAAAATGTAAAAAGTTTTAAAAAAGGACTGGAGATAATAGCTCAATGAGAAAGTCCCCCTAAGTTTAGATCCCAATTCTCACCAAATTTGCAAATTAATTTGAAACCCTTTTTCATATTATGTATTTGTTACTTATTTGAGACCCTTTAATTCCTAGTGGTTTAGATAGATCAGTCTTTAAATCATAGCACTGAGTTTTGACTTTCATTACATTTTCTGCACTGTATTTTGTACTACAATTATTATGACATGTTTAACTTCAAGCAAAAAACTGTTATGCATTTGATATCTTCCCCTAAAACACAGCATCCTGATTATAGATGCTCAATAATGACACAAACCTTGTACTTCTCAACCGAGTTTGACAGTGGCTACTACTCCTTCTTAAAGTTCTAGTCTCTACTGAGAGTCTCCGGAATTCTTTCATTCCCTCTCCCTCTGCACTACTCTCCTTACTTCCATACTTTCCTACTACAATTAATAAGGTATTGTGCCATGTGCTATAGAGCTGAGCTAGCTTCCCAACAGCTCTAGGATGCACTGCAGAAGGCTTATAGGTATGGCATAAAATAGAGCTTCAGTTCTTGCGATGAACAGGTGGGAACTGGAGCTTCCAGAGCCTCTGTACCATCTGCACCAGATTAACGTGTATTTGTCCTTGGCTTCTCTAAGGAAGATGGAGGTGAAATGGAGTCGTTCTCACATCTTGCAATGAGTGAGCACACTGAAGGATGATTATGAGTACTCATGCTCATCCAAAAGGTATTGGGGACAAACCACAAAGGTGATCTAACTTATGGCTCACTTCCTCAGCAGCCAAGCTGACAACTTGTACATTACAGAGGGGCTTGTGGAATTGTCAGTGGCATTTACCTCTTGGGTGCCCATGGAGCTTGTCACTCAGCCCAAGCTGCCACACTCTAGGAACCAGTAACAGAAAGTTTGGGTGTGACTCTTCACAGGTTACTTTTCAGGCAGTCGGTCCAAAATTTACTCACATACACTGAATATTTCTGTTCGTTTGTGCTTAATGTACATTGCACTGGCTTTGCGCTGACTGTGGAGGACTATTCTAAGAAAGCATGTGGGCTCTGTAAACCAAGGGTCATTATTTTTTAAAATTTATCTTGAAAAGTTTGATTATATCCAAAAACCATATGCATTGTTACAAAAGTTTAATTTCAAGTTGTCAACTAAAGAAGACAAACTATTTAATAACCTCAACTCTGGAAAACTCTTAAATGATTATTAAATAAATAGTTGACATTTTTATCATCAAGTTCTGTGATTAAAGTTTCTTATTGAAAAGAACTAAGTAATATCAGGAGAGGTCACAGCTGAAAAGTCATGAAGAACTGCATCTATGCGCTCAAAGCATAGAACTTATTTTTTTAAAACAACATATTAATAAAGAAAGTGTGCTTCACCTTAAAAACTGGAAAATAGTTTGAAGTTTGATATAAATTTATCACTTACTATTTTTCTTACTAAGTTTATTATTCTCATCATTATTATTTAATATATTGAACAGTTGGTTGGCCCTTTCACCAAGCCTTGTACAGATGCCTTCAAATCTGCTTCAGTTTAAACCCATTCTGCCACAAAAAGGGGGACACCCTTCTCAATAGGATAGGACCAGTCACAGATGTTTAAAGGAGCTCTGAAGGAGTTTCACCTCCCATGCATTCAATTAACAGACTGAAATGTCTCTAATAAAGCAAGAAACTAGTTGAACTTTGGTGCTAACTGGTTGCAGAGCTCTGAGTAACTTCATCTACCTAAAGAATCACGGAAAGAGTGAATATGAGGTTAAATAGAAACCAATAGAAATTAGACTAAAAATGCCAAGTTTGAGGTTATGATCAAAAATAGGAGCAAGATATAATGTCCTTTTTCATTGATTTTCATTCCCTCATCTCTGTTCTCCCTCAACCCACTAAAACCGGATTCTGTTACTAGTAAACTGCCGCTGATGTTTAGAGCTTCATCAATAACAAATTTTGTATTGCATTTTGTTTGATCTCTTTAGCTCTTGGCATAGTTATCACCTTCCTCTTCTGAATACTCCCTTTTCAATCAAAATCCCTGAGCCATTTTCTCAAGGCTGTCCTTTTAGTCTGCTTTCTCTGTATTCTTCATGAATTTCATTTCTTTGCCTAACCTACTTCTCTAGTTCTTGGGCCTCTTCTCTTCCCATTTTATATCCTACACCTGAGTTTTGTGTACTTTCTGTGGTGCAGATGAGCAGGGTTAGGCTGACCTCCCCTAGATATGTGATATCTGGTCCAGATCTCTCAACTGAGACTTGTATCTGCATAGCCTGTCGTTAACTGGGCATCTCTGTTATGTATATTCCTCAAGGTAATCTACAAGTCACAAATAGAAATACTTTTTACCCCCAATTTTTCATCCTAATGCCTGTAAAGTACCTCATATTTATCAACTTATTCACAGAAACTGAAACCCAAAAGTCATCTTTCCTTCTCTTGATCTCTAATTGAAATCTCAGTCCAGTCTATCAAGAAGTCCTAACCAATGCAATTTCTGAAATTTGGCTGCTTCTTAATGCTACTTCTATAGCTAAAAATTTGAAGATACAGTTTTTGAAGTTCTAATACAAGGACATACATTTGTAGGTAAGAACTCTGTCCATACAATAGTTAGCCATTTGTCAACCCATAGTCTATATATTTTTCACAAAAAATCTGGGAATTATACAATCCAAAAAAGGTTAATAGGAATGTTTCCTTTAAATAACTTACAAACCACAGAATGCTTTCTTAGTCAATTTTATAGAAGCAAAATATTTACAATTATTTGTAATAGAAGAACCCTGACAATGAAATCTTATGTTCAGGACAGACTGCTATTTACATAAGGCAAATCATTCAAAATAATTGACAAGCTTATAAAAAAGACAGCATTCCAAATATGTTGATCCATTAGGTAAGAGAAGTCAGTAAAATGACATACATCAGATATTTATGTATGCATTTTTGTAGCAAATATTTAGATACAATTAATTTGTCACTTCAAAGTATAGATGAAACTTTATCCCTTGAGTAAACCAATAAGTTTTTGAAAAACAGGGTGTATTATAGAAAAAATTATTCTGAATGGGTGCTTTGGAGTATTTACACTATATGGTTTTATTGCTGAGAAACCACATGGGTCTCTTATGACACAAACCTATACCCTTGAAAAACACAAGCAAATAAATAGTCTTCATACATATTTAACCTATATTTAAAATAAGCATTTTTGATAAGAATATAATTGAATAAAAGCTGTCATATACAAACAATGAACAATTATTCTATAGCACTGAAAAATAAAAAAGGCAACAGGATAAACCAAACACAGAAAATTTGTTCCATGTGGATCTCTGTATCTTTATGGTGCATTTTTCAGGTTTGATAGTCATTAAAATCAGTACCCAAACAAATTGAAATTATAACCAGATCCTCAAATATCTGTATCATAAAGTGTTAAAGCAAAATTTCCAAACTAATGAAGCACATTTGATCATATTGCTTTCACAAAAATATCAATAAATAAAACATACAATATCATAAGGCATATAATGCTATTAGATCAGATCAACTTACAATAAAAACAATATTTTGGAGAAAATAAAAATATTTTATTCTTATCAAAATAAAACATACTTAAAGTACTCTTTATTTCCTACTTTTCATTTTCATGTCCAAACATGTTAATATATTGAAATGATTATATATGTATATACAAGTACCACTAAAAATATTGGGATGAATGCCCATTTTTATTTTAATAAGAGATGAATGCAATAAAAATTTAGATACCATTGTCTTCTCTTCACAGTATTAAAGTTCTTCATAAAATATAAATGTGTGTATGATGCTTTGTGTCTTCTTTGTCTATATCTATTAACCCAAATTCTGGCTTATCCTTTGCATCTAGAATAAAACCATCTAAGAATGCACATAAATTCTACCATTACCAATAGTACAACTTCTCTTAAATGCATTCTTATAACCAATTCAATGCTCAGATTTCTCTACCTGTTTGATATGTGCTTTCCCTCACCATCTTATAAGGGATTTCATTTATTTGATATAGATTCTTCCTCCAACCAAGATAATCTGCATGCTTTTATGCTTGTTCTGGAAGCATTTTGGTTCATTTGGTTTTGTCCATTTTGTTTTCTCCAATTACAGAGCAAGCTTCACCCACTGTTCCCATCAATCAATGAACCTTTATAATTGTTGTGATAGTAATCTCCCTTATCACATACGGTTTTTATTTTCTTGTGTTATATCTTATCCTCACTTATCTGCAGCTTTACGAAATACATAATAACTTTACATTTGTACATTGCATTATATATTTGTATGCATACACTTCCTATGAGGAATACAGTTGTTAACTTATTTTGTACTTGCACCCCACCTACCCACTATTTCAAACAAATAATAAGAGATAGATATCATTAATCTATTCCTTAATAACTATACATAAAAGTATAACTAATTTGGTGCAATATTCATGTGCAGCAGATTAAAATTTACTGGCTTCTAAAAAAAAATCTACATTCATTACTTGTTTGATGATTTTAATGGACACAGAAACCAGCACCACCACCATCACCATAGCAACAACACCACCAAACTTTAATTTGAATAGTGTTGGGATAAAAGAGCTCAAACAAAATAAAAAACCACCTATGATCCCACATTCCCCAAATAACCACTAATGTATTTTTAGATATACGTCTAATTTTACAGGAAGATTTTTATCTTACATCACAAAGCTTATATTTTTGTACTACTATTCTTCTAGAGTAAAGTAAACATTTTGAAATAAATTCCAGATATGTAAGATGAATCTGGAGATACTAATTACCGAACATTTACCACTATCTACAGTCGTTATATTGGACTATAGGTGTGCTTAGAAAACACTTCAGAGAAGACTGCACGGAAAGCAGAGGTCTGTGGGAAGGAGCTTCTTGAAAGAGAAGATATTATGGCTCCATGTTATTTTTGTTAAAAATGCTATGCAAACTGTGTTCAGTCACAGCCAAGGTTATTTTCAAGAGAAGGCAGTAGGACAGAGTGTGACTAAATACATAAAACTCAAACTTAAGTGCTAAAAAAGGGAAAGAGAAAAAGAATAGGAAAGCAGGCAAGGGAATGTTCAGGGTAGGAGTTGCACCCAACAGCCTGGGGTGCACTTGATTAATAGTGGACACTCAGGGTTGGAGGAGTGACTCTAGCATAGATCAGTTAAGATGATCAGGGAAGGGACTCCAGCAGTCGCTCAGCGGTTACAGCGCTTACCTGGCATGTACTATGACACTGGTTCAAACCCCAGCCCCATGTGCATAACAAATGTCCAAGAAGTACCAGAGCAACAAAAGTCACGTGGAAAACTAAATAAAATTGATTCTCCCTTTCTCTCTCTTTTTCACGGTCCTTCTCTCTTAACAACAACAACAAAAACAGATGATCATATATCTAGTGTGTCTACCTCTATTTCCTGTCTTTTTTTTTTCCTTCCCAACAGAGCAAATATTTCTATTAGTTAAACTGAAATAGATAAATACTGATATAATATTGTTACAGTAGCATTGTGTCATTTGTGTTTCAATCACTACACTAATTTCTTTAAAAATTAAAATGTATCTTAGCAACTCCCTGTCTCAAAAGAAAAAAAATAAAAATGGACTGGAGGTATGGCTTAGTGTTCAAGAATCCTGGGTTCAATCTCTGGTACCAAAAAAAAAAAAAAAAAGATGTAAGTAGACATATTTTTTTCTTATCTTAAAGTTGTTTAAACTTTAGCTTACTTCACAGCCAAGGCAAAGATAACTGGGCAAACCCAGTTGGCTTTTCTCAAAAAGATATATTAGAAATATAGTCTGAATAACACCAGCTTTAAGCCAGAAAGATATTTTGAATCCCATTGCCCCATTATTAGCTGGATGACATTAAGCTGGATTCTTAGTCCCACTACGCCCTAATTTCTCTTTTTAAACTGAAGAATGGTTTTAAGAAATAAAAGTTAATTCTTAGAGCAGTTGCTTCAGATGACCATTATAACCATCTCTGTTTTATTGTCCAAATTAAAGTTAAACTGAAAAAATATTGAGCATGCGTTTTTGTGAAGTTAATAATTTCATCATTTCTCCACATACTGCTTACCATGAACCAAGAAAAATGGCTTGTGAATTAATATGAGATATACAATAAACAAGCCAGGGGGAAGTGTACAGCTCGGAATTCTGTTTTAGGTCCCTTGTCAATTCATGTACCAACTGCTTTTCATGTTTGCTACATGCCAGCAGGCTCTTTGGGATCCGTTTGTATGCAACTTGCTGACCTTACTGGGTAATCCTCCGCATGATGATTCCCATCTTTGCTACTCATTGTTCTCCTAACGCATGCTTACCTCTTCCCTCTGGGAAACTCCTTTATTCCTTAACTAATTAAACAGCCTCACAGCCTTTTACCATGGAATCAAAATATTAACTTTCCCATGATGTTTGCTGCACTGTTCATATCTTGGAGTAGATATGGAGACCAGGAACGAGCCCTGGGGTAGGAGGAGTTCTATGTTAAAGTTAACAAGCTCCCTGCCTTAAATGAGATCACATTAGGGTTTTGTTCGGTGAACAGAGTTTCCATCATAATTCTCTGTATTCTTGTGCATGGGTGCTTACACACATGTATCTTTGTTTCGAGTCATTTTACAGTAAGACACAAATGCCATGATGAAGCAAACACTTTTCCATTCCCTCATGATACTGTGATCCATAGGAAATGTTCTAGAATTATGTGGTGAGATAATGAGTGAGTGAGGGGAAGCCTGCCAAGTTCTACTCAGTGACCCCTTTCAATTACAGTGACTCTGGAGAGGAATGAGGAACATAAAACAAGAAAAGTAATCTTTTTGGTGTAATGAGGATTCTGTGGTCCTGGAAGAGAGATAATTTATCAGCATTAAAGTCACGCACAATGTCAGTCAGTTTCATGGAGAGACCATGTGAGGTAGATAGATGACAAAAGATTAATCAAGCAACTGCTATAGGGCAAGATTAGTGTGCTGATTTCAAGCAAGGTTGACAGATAGATAAAAAGGTAAAGCAATGCACTCTGTGAAGCACTAGGGTATTGTTCCTATTGTGGGAAAGTGACAGCAGTAAAATATATGGGAATTAAAAACTATCAGCTCAAATGGAGAAAAAAATGTATACATATTGAAAAAGCCAGGACCTGCCAAGGATGATTTAACTAATATATACATAAATTTATTAAATTGTTGATACTAGTATGGAAAATGCACTGACATCTTATAGAACAGAATATCATGAACAATTTAACCAGTTTCTAGTAATATGTATGAAATTTGATGACTTTTGGAAAGGCAGGTAATTAGTAAAAATAGACACAGCATTTTTTTTTTCATGGCTGAGGACCGAACTCAGAGCCTTACACGTTCTAGGCCAGCACTCTACCTTTGAGCTAAATCAGCAACCCCATTTAGTTGTGTACATGGGTGCTGGGCTTTGAATCCGTGTACTTGTGCTTGCCGGACCAGTGCTGTAACTGCTGAGCCATCACTCCAGCCTTTAGACACAACTTTTCAGTAATTACCAGGTGCTGAAAACAAAAGTGTGACATTGAAGTTTCAACTGCCTTTGGAAAACTAAATTTTGGCTTAATGTCATCAGTAAATATATTTTAATTTCTTGTGGGACAAGGTTTCTTAATGTTGGAGAGTGAATTACAGAAAAACTAGAAGGGAGACCAGAATGAATGTTGTACTACTGGATTTGAACTGAAAACAGTAAGTCATTTTTGGCTTAAAAATTATATATATGGATAGATTTAGAACCAATTATGTACATATACTTGTACTGATCTATATGTGCATAAATATACACGTATATTTTATATTTGTACCTGTGTATCATTCTTTCTGTGTTTGTATCACCTAGAATTGTCTTGTGAGAAACTCTGAAAGGAACTGCAACCCAGTGCACTGAACACACTCACTGTCAGAATCTTCTGTTTTGTAAAAGGAAAAAGGCCTCCTTAGATAAATAATTCATACAAAAGTAGGACGGGAAGGTATAAGATGATCCTGGCATGAAAATGTACAAAAGGGAAGAGGATGTGGACACATGAACAACTCCCTATGTCCAAATCTGGATCAATGTGAACAACCATATACCCTTGAGATCATTCGCTAATGGTAAACAGAGACACTTCTATAGCACACAATCATATAGATAGAACACAGCTTAGTATGATAGTCTCCCACCAAGAGGCACGTAGGCTGTATTATGTTTTATATTTTGTTGTGACAAATACTGCTGTAAAATATATTTGTGCATGAAAGTTTTATAATTCTGGAAGTATATATTTAGGATAAAATAACTAAAAGTATGATTTCAGGGTAAAGTAGCAAATCTTTATGTTATTACCTTTGTTCACAGTTATTTCTCACCTAGACTCTAAAGTTTCCAAATTTCTCTGCGTGACTCAAGACTCATTGTATAGCTTTTACCACACTTAAGTACAGATTTGAACTCCAAAGTTAAAATCTGATCATCTCACTTTTTTGCTTTTCATTTTCCATCACCCTCCTTTATGACATGAAGACAGAACAGCTAAGAGAGCTGGTTTGCAACCATCCCTTGTTTTCTGGCTTCACTTATCCATATAATTTGAATAACAATGTCCAGAAAGATACATGATCTTTCATGTTTTGTGCCTAACTTTTCTCTACCTGATAATCTTTACAAATAAGTAAACAAAAATTTTTTCTTTCCAAGTTCTTCCTGAATTCCTTCCAAGGCAGGGTTAAACATGAGTTTTGCTCACATAGCACTCTGCTTCCTACTGTTAATGCCTTGATCGTGCTTTTCAGCAACACTTTAATAAGAATCACCTACTGTGTGTCAGAACTATGTTAAAATTTTCATTTATTCTGTTAGAACAGAAAAGTTAAATGACATATCCATAGGGTCCTGTCATCTAAGGCAGACAATGATAATTCCCTAAAAACCTGAAGACTTTTGAGTAGATCACACTATCTTTCTCAATGCTGTGGATTCTTCCAGTTTTATTTTGAGTTCCCAGTCCCCTCACTATGCCATGAGCTCATTGATTTCGTAGGCTTTTTTTTTTTTTAACGAAAATGGCAGTGTCTGTAAGTACTCAACCTGACATCCGTTGCTAGCTCTTGGCTTTATCGTTTATTAGCAGTATAAACTGGAGCATGAGATTAAACTTTGATGGGTTTTATAATCCATATAATGATCCCTAATGCTCTCTACAGATCCAAGTGTAAGAGTGTAATGTGAGACTGGAACACAACACAACACATAGCCCATATGGAACACTCATAAACATGGAGAGTCTTCTAATAACGCCAGGGCCTTTGCTTGATTCACCTATTTTATCTCAAGCACTTGGACAGGAAACACATCAAAGTTTCTCAATATATGATATAATTATGACTTACAGAGAGTGGAGGAGGTGTTTAGACTTCTAAAGTCAAATGGAAATAGTAATTGATTGTAAAAACATAAATTTAAAAGACCAATTACTTTATTGGAAGAATACAGTTGTGTCCTGTGCAGTTGTACCAGTCCAGGTGTCTTCAGAACAGCTAGATGAAAAATAAAACATGTCCTACCATAAACATGGTGTAATTATACCACATGAAGGCCAGGATCTTTCAATTTTGAGAAGAACAAAAATTAATAATTGCCTCTATGCATCAGGTAGATCTTTGCTAGTAAGTGATGAGTTGAACAGTTTAGTGGGTTTTGAAATTCTAATTTAAATTCAACTTGAATTTTATGCTTTTATTTTATTATCTTCTTTTAAGAGAAAAACAGAATGATACTTTTTGCAGCCTTAGTTTTCATACTGACAGAAAAGATAAGGAGGAAAACATTTCAAATCCCAGTTGATGTGCAGGACTAAAACCTCATAAACTAAAATGAGAAATGTATGATTTGTGTATTCCAATTACTCATAATTAGGTTGCTTATGTCAGAATGATCTGTGATGGAGTGTAACAGGAAAATGAATAAATGACACAAAAAGATGTGATTTTAAAAACAAAATCTAGAATACAGGAAATAGAAAAGCTCTCTGAAGATCTCGCAAGGATTTTTAAGCATCATCTACAAATTACAACTACAGATAATAACTGGTGGTATTCACTTAAAGGAAGCAGGTGCATAGTGCTACAATGGACATGGTGGTACAGGGTTTCCTTCCACTTAGATTTCAATTTTGGGGGGTTGGTATCCTGAAGTGGCACTTTCAGATCACATGGCAATTCTGTTTTTAGTTTAGTTTCATAATGACTTTACTAAAACATATTTTCACCAGCAATTTAAAGAGTTTAGTTTTATCTACAAACTTGTCAATAAAAAAAATCATTGAGGGTAATTTCAGGTGCTCTCAGTGCAAAAAAAAAAGAGGAGTATTTAAGGAGATGAATATGCTAATTATCTAGATTTCATTATTCCATATAATATTCATAAATCATAACTTAACTTTGCTCCCCACAAATATATATAACTAGAATTGGTCAATTTACAATTAAAAAATAAAGCTCAAAGAAAGGAGGCTGGAAAGAATAAACACAATTCATCCTTCAAAAATGTCTGAGTGGAGGGTTAAATCCTACATTTAAGGCTCCATTCTCTGATTTTCCCAAAGGTTACATCAGAGAAGCATATTCTTTTGTAAAGCATCTGTACCTTTAATGACTCAGTTTGTTGGCATTAGGGAAACCCAAAGCATACAGAGTAAATAAGAAAACTTGTCATTCATTCCTATCACAGTTACCAGGAAAACAATGTCACCTCCTCTGGGTGTGGCACAGCCTCTGCTCATGACAACCAATTGAAATGACAATCCAAAGGTGACTCTGGGGAGTCACCATCAACCTAGAAGGTTCTGGGATAATTCATTTTCATTTTCCTATACAGTAAAAACAACTACTCAAGTGCTTATGTCTTCCTGGAGTGACAGGGAGTAGAGTGAGCATTCTAGAGTCCCAGCCAGAGAGAGGAGTACACGAAAACATTCCACTTTTCCACCTGTGCCCACCGCCCCAAGCACTGCCCTGTGCAGGGCATTCCTCCTGCTCCTGAAGTGGGTCATGCACAGAGGGAAAGGGACCTCCTATGTGATCCCCTGGAAAGAAAGGAGTGGAGTCCTTTCAACCACTTTCCACACTTTACGTTTTACAGATTTCTTATTCATAGTTGCCTCAAGCCTTTCAAAGAACATTTTAGAAAACCCGTTCCCGTTTTCATTTCTCACACCTTTCCCCATCCCATGCCTTAACTGCGTGTTATTAAAATTAACCTTTTCCTCTCTTCTTTCCTTCCTAGGATATTTAAACTTCTCAGGCTCTTTCCCCAAGCCTTACCTCCTCCAATTCTTTCCTCCTTGGCCCCAGTCTCTTAAACCTGTACGGGGTTGACTTTGCCCCTTTTTCCTCCTTTGCTTCGCCCAGCCCGTTCACCTCATCCATTCCAGTCACTGGCTCTCCAGATTCCCCGGCTGTTTGCTGGTGAAAAATCTTTGCTGCAGAGAGGACCTGAGTCCCCCGCGCGCGCAGCCCAGTGGCAGAAGAGGGCTAGGCTGAGAGGGAAAGCAAGGACTACAGAGGAGGGAGGCATCCCGCCCTCCCCGCGAGCCTGCAGGATGCGGCAGGGGACCGGGGGCAAGGGGAGGTACTAACTCCCCCCCTCCCCGAGCCCCTAACCCGGGCTTGCAGACTGGGTTCGTGGGTCAGTTTCCTGCCTAGCGCATCCTAGAAGCAGAGGCGCCGGGAAAGTCAAGAGGCGGGGCGCTGGGGGTGCCCATCCCTAGAGTGGGTCCCTCTGCGAACCGGGGAAGAGGAGAGGAGAGAAGGGAGTCCGTGAGTGGAGAGGGGAAGGAAAAACCTGTCCCCAGACTGGCTCCGGAGCGTCGGAGAGGCTGGGGCGCTCCGGTGAGCACCCACCCGGTGAAGCCAGCCGAGCGGTGGGCGAGGGGCGTGCAAATGGAGTGCGCGCTCCGGGGAGGGGACACCAGGAGGGCATCCAAGCCTGGGGCTGGTGCAGGCTTGGAGGGATGTTGGCGAGTGCGAGCTGGGGAGCGCGTGCGGCGCCCGCGGCGCCAGTATTTGTGTGTATGTGAGAAAGCGAGGGGCGAGCGCGAGTGCAAGTGAGGCAAAGAGAGAGCGCATGTCTCATCTCTGCGAGCAGCCACTAGACGCTCCACCACCATCTTTTGCATGTGCAACATTTGCAGTCGGACAGAAAACCTCTCCCAGGGCTATGGAGACTGCGGGAAAAATCTGGCAGCTCGCGATGGATTGCTGAAGGAAAATAGTCGTAATCATTAACCTTCCAAACCTTTTTTCTTCTTTTTTTTGGTGTTTTTAATTTTAGCGCCATCATCTTCAATGCCTCTCTGAACAGCCTTTAGGAAGAGTGTGAGAGAAAGAGAGAGAGAGAGAGAGAGCGCCAGGGAGAGGAGAAAAGAAGATGAGGATTATTTGCAGACAGATTGTCTTGTTATTTTCTGGATTTTGGGGACTCGCCATGGGAGCCTTTCCGAGCAGCGTGCAAATAGGTAAGCTCTGTTCCAGTGGGGTGTGCAATGTAGCTGGCTGTAGCAGATACCCTCCAAAAGTGAGTTAAATGAGTTGCTGATAAGCAATTCGGAGAAATCTCTGGCGAGTATCTTCCCTTTTGCTTTCCTCTCCTTTACAAAAAGACTGCCTCTTGGTGCAAGTACCTTTAGATTATACACAGGACAACCCACCCATCGTTCCACAGACCTCACCCTATTTCCACCTTTGGTTCAAGTCTTTAAATAGGACTGGAATAAGTTGGGGAAAAAAATCTCCGTGGGGGTTGACTGTATTTTATGTATTTCTTTTCATACCTTATCTAAGAACATGTAGGGAGGTTGAGTTTGTTTTATTTTATTTTTTCTAAAATACACTTCTTCCCAAACTGGACACCACAGCTTTCTAAGCTATTACAGAAAGAGAACAGCAACAAAAAACATTTCCTCCGGCACCCTCTGCCTTTTCTTGCTACCAGCCAGCAGATTTCCAAAGTTACATGCATCCCTTTCCAGGAACCTTCTCTCCTTTCATGTTGTTTTCCTCTTAAAGCTTTTGCTTTTATCCTTCTGCCTCCTTTCTATTTCCAGGGACCCCAACCCCTACATCCTTGGTTTTCCTTGCTATTCTCCTCTCTTGTCTTTTAATGGGACGCAGCTATTGAATTTCTTCCAGCTAAGCCCAGCCTCAACACTGCATCATTTCTCATGGACTGTGCACAAAACAGAGATTAGAGCCCACAAGGTGCAGGAAAAACAAAGTTCATTTCTCCTTTCTGATTTCCCTCTACCCAATGTGTCACCACATCCCTTCATTTCTGTTTTAATGTAAATGTCTTCCCTTCATCTGCATATCTCTTGGAGAGAGAGAGAGAGATGCCCTGTGCTGGCTGATGTAGCAGTGTGCTGGGAATCCTGGGGAAGGCAAAAGAGAGGAAGCAAAATACACTAAATGGTCTCAGAGGTCATTGTGATCATGACAAATCAGAACAAGAAAAAGCTGAATTGTCCTAAAGACTAAAATACTAAGCATGCACTTTAGGGACAAAGGGCAGTCTCCCAAGATGTGGCGAAGAAGAAGATAGGTCCTTGATTGTATGTGCTTGTGAGTGGCAGATTTGACAGTGTTTTGGGTGGGTATAACATTTACTAGAGGAAACAGTGAATGAGCTTTTCTTGCTGTTTTTAATAGGTGGACTCTTCATCCGAAACACAGATCAGGAATACACTGCTTTTCGATTAGCTATTTTTCTTCATAACACCAGCCCCAATGCGTCGGAAGCTCCTTTTAATTTGGTACCTCATGTGGACAACATTGAGACAGCCAACAGTTTTGCTGTAACAAATGCCTGTAAGTAAAAGATAAGTTATGGATATCTGGAAGAAAATTTAAATGAAGGAATGGACTCCCCTTCCTCGTTATCATTATTAATGTTTTTTAGAAAGAAATTCAAGATTCCTAGTTACCTTGTTTCAGGGACAATCAGTTAAAAACAAGATTGTGTCTCAGAGATATTCAGCTGTTCTGTCCTTCCTTCCTTTCTTAATCCCTTCCTTCATTTCCGTCTGGATATTCAAGTCAATTCTCCTCCAACATTTCAGTGTTATTCTATTACCTAAATGACAATTTAGTGGAAATTGTACTTTGTCTTGCTTTTTATTCACTTCCTTTGGTTTTCCTTGTTTGTTTGTTTGTTTTTTTCACTTGCGTAAGATTATGTCTTTCTTTTAAGAAGGTACATGCTCCTATATATTGGCAAAGGTGATGGACGGTAGCTAACAGTGAGAAAGAGAGGGGAGTGGTGATGTGGAGGATATATATTTGAGTCGGTTGGTTGATACTGCTTAAGAGCTGGTGATGTCACTTGAGGCTGCCCTGCTCTTATATTCTGGGTTGTAAATGTCACTTACTATCACATAATGCATATATCCTATGAATAACTACATGAATACTACCTTGATGCCAAACCAAGTTAGTCTCTGATCCATCTGAATACACAAACCAACTCAGATGGATCTATTCTCACACACAGTGAAACTAAATGGGCAATTTCACCTAATGCTACCGGGAAACAGTTGTACAGTGCTCACCTGTCAAGATTCTATATAACTAAATATACAAAAATGCCGTCAACAGTGCACTCATTTACAATACTCCAAACCATCATCAGTCAATGAGACTGTATTATCGCCTTTTCATTCTTGAAGGAAGTGCATGTTTCAAGTGCTTTCTCAGCTTTGTAGGCTAATTTATCACTGTTTGAATTCTTTGTACTAAAATCCTGGTTACATATTAAGGCATGTTAAGAAAGGTTTCCACATAAAATCTTGCACAGCAAGTAATAAAATGTTTATTGTTTACTCTGAATCCTAGAGCATTTTTATTAAAGTAAGTTGGAGCATCTGTTAATTCTAAAAATTCTATCAATACAAGAAAGTATACTGAACAAAGAAACAAGCGAAATTGAAAACAGAGTTTTAAAACTTAGTTTTACAAAGAGTTTGAAGTATTTGACAATTTTGAAAATGTCACAATTATTTATTTTTTCAGAAATGCTATGGTCCCTATGAGTACTACTCAACATAAAACAATTTGTTTCATTTAGTGATAATATTATTGCAATATTATTTTAAAGCTAAAATGTGTATAAATTTGAGGTAGATTTGAGAATAGTAAGTTTTATATATTTCATAAATTGCTTGTTTTATATTTCAAGTGTTGAAAAGGGATGCCAACACTTCAAGTAGTTTTACGGCAAGTATTCTCCTTAATATTTGGACAAAATTTGACTAAATATTTTTCACATGTCTCTCCTGGGCTTCTGCCAATACATGTTACTAGCTTTAAAAATAATTCATGTTTCAAGTACATGTGAAGGTACTTCATTAGTAATAAATTATTTTTAAAATGTTGTTATTAAACTTTGAATGATTTTTGTTAAAAGTGGCAGATGGTTTAGTTTATTTTTTGTCTTATTTTTACAAATTGAGATCTTGAATATACTGAAGTTTGAATAATGACTTCCATCTGTGTAAACTCTATAAAGTTCTAATCCTTTCTTCCTCCACATCATTTGTTAACCTCATTTGTGACCATTTTAACTAGTATCATTTTCTTTATGTAACAGATATGTGCATGAAATAAAGTATTTCTGGTAAATGGCCTGTAAACATAAGAAACTGATAGGAAGTTGCAAGCAGAATAAAAAAGGAAGAAAGGTATAAAATATAGAGGATGCTATTTTAATATAATAGATTGAGAAAATTAAAACAAGTAAACTTTAAATCTCCTTTCAATCCAAGTATAGCACAATGTTTGTTAGTGACCTTATATTTTTCACAATCATATATAACTTATTTTGTGGATGATTTAAAAATATTTAAAATTAACAAATTGTAAATAATGGGCAAATATTTTCCAGTGAAGAAAAGGCTAATTATTTTAACAAATGATTACTCTGTATGTTCTTAAAGCAAATATAAGCTGAATTTGGGAAAAATCAATAGTGAGTTTGAGTCAGGTGATTGGTGTTTGTTGAATAGACTGACTCTAGCATACACACGCGTGATTTTCCAGTCTAAATAAAGGTAAAACATAAGTAGTAAGTTTAAGTTAACCTCATGTATCAAGCTCTATGCCTTTGGGAGCAAAAGGGTAAAAGTAAGTCTTGAAATTCAGTATTGTGAAGAATAACATGGAAATTTTTCTCACTGTGGTATAGACTGCATTTTCAGATTTGTCATGTTGGCTTTATTTAAACACAAAATAAATGTCTCATTAAGTTTATTTTCATTGCTACTTTCTTATATTAGCTCCTTGTAGAACTTCAGAGTGTAGTCTTCTTGTGAATAAGAGGCACTATACAGACGATGTTCAATCATTTTATGGAAAATTCACTCACACAAAAGACAGATTAAAGAATAAAGTGTGTTGGTTATCTAATGGATGAATATAATGTGAAACTGGTTTTTCTGCTCAAAGTTAAATTAGTACTCTAAGAAAAGTGTAGGCAAAAACCTATTTTACTCAAACTTAGCATTTTTTTGGTGTAAATCCCAAGTTCATGGAGGAATAATTTTGGCCTACAGTTTTATTTCAGTTTCAGCATTTTTGTAAGATTAAATGAAAATGTTATTTCTCTTTAACAATTTCCATTATTGGAAAGTCACACTTAGCTGAATATTAAAATAAAATGATGAATATATGTAATAGAAATTATGATTTCTTTTAATGACGAAAATATAAGTACAATAAACAGCCCTTGAAATCACATTTCAAAATGTAATTAAATGTACTCATTTTATTCTTTCATGATTTATACAGACAATTACAAGATAACTATTTAAAAAACAAATTCAATATGGGAAATTTATGAAAATATCATACAATTATACTTCAGGTAATAAAATGGCTATCTTTACAGACATATATGCCAACTAAATTGAATAATGTCTTTTCCAAAATGTTTGAGACAACCTGAAATAGGCTGGTTTAAAAAGTATTTCTCAATAGTTAATGTATATAGATATTTTGGTTTGGAGAATAACATATGCTAAATTTGATCAAGAGTCATAACCATAATACTAAATTAGTCTTTTACCAAATTTTCTAAAAGACAAAAATACTTAAGACAGTGCTATTAGTTTAATCCAACTACATTAGAAATCTCATGAAAGAATGAGTCCCACAATAAGGCAGCCTCTATAAATATAATCTGCAGATACTCACTTTCTGATATGACCCTTTTAAATTTCAGCTGGGCAGTGGAAAATACTTAATAAAACATATCAAGTACTTATATATTGTAACTTTTGTGAAACAGTAAAAAATTTCAGAATATTTCCAACTTTTAAAACTCAGATAGAAAGGAATAATATTTTTTTGTCTTCTTATTTTTTAATAATGTGTTATTTCATATTCCTTTTCTGTCAAAATCTTTTTATTCAATTGTTTAATAGATTGAAAGTTTGCAACAATCAGAAATTGATTGGCTATTGTACTCCAGTAAGGATGAAAAAGCTATTCTTTTAAAATATAGGTATATTTCTCTTTTTGGACAAGTTACTTGTCCACTCTAAATAACCAAGAAGAGCAATATCTTTAAAAGTAGCCTGGTATATAAATACAGTTATTTAGTTAATTTAAATCTGTAGAAAATGTGACACTATATTCAATTGGTTCTGCAGGAATCCAAACCCATTTATATGATAGGTATGTAATAAAAATTCACTGAACTAAGTGTACTAAATAGTAATATATTGGGGAGTTTAATTCAAATGTCTAAATATTGTTGTATGTTTTCCCTTTCAGGAATAGGATATGCTAAAAATGCATTCTAACAGTTTACACTGGGTTACCAAAATACATTTTAAAGACAAAATTCTGTTTCTGCAAAAATTGATAGTAAAGATATGTTAGAATTAAATACTGCTTTGCTTATTTTTAGGAAAATGGATGATGAGACTTTACTGTGACGCTTACTAGGCTTTCTTAATTTGGAACGAGAGCAAGATCTTATGCCAATTTGAAACAGTTCTTTAGTTTTATAACTTTTAATCCTTTCTCCATAATTTTTCCATCTTGAGATTAATGACAAAGATATGAGTCATATTTCTTTGATTTGTCCCTTTCTTAAATGATAGGATGATGCATAATTAGCATTGATGTATTTCAGAGTTGTCACAGGATTAATCTTTCATAACACTTGAGAAAAACTCCTAATTGTTTGTTTTTAGTCTGGATTCTTTCAAGTGTTGTTTATTTCCCAAAGAGGAAAAATTTTACTTCCTGGCCTTGGAATATCAATCACTCCATCATCTATCTATATCTATCTATCTATCATCTGTCTATCTATTAATCTATCATATATCATCTATCTATCTTATTGGCATAGTAATATTATTGTTCATTTGTTAAAGATAGGGAGAGAGTGAGAGAGAGATAAAGAAAGAGAAATTTAATTTGTTTCTATTTATTTTTAAATAAACTTACTTATTTTTCCATCTGTCCTTTGTTTCTCCAACACTTAGTTGTATATGTGGTGCTGTGGTTTGAACCTTTCCAGGCAAGTGTTCTAACTGCTGAGCCACCACTCCAGCTCTATTGTTCTGGATTTTCTGGCCATATGGGTGTGAGAAATATAACATCTGTATTGAGATTACGTGAATTAAGAAAGAAAAAAGAATTTCCATTTATCCTTTCTCTAACTTGATTGCAACATTTTAAAGAAAATAGGACAAGGCAGTTCTGGGCCATTTTATTCATTAATCACATGACAGTGAGTGATATAGCAGAGGCTGAAGTCATATTATGTAATGAAGCCATCCATCCATTCTTTAGATTGGGTAATGAATGAAACAATTTATTCATTAAATATATTTACGAAGAGTAATTCTATTCAAGACCCTAGGCTAGAAACAAAGAATATAAAACTTAAGCTGTGGTTGCTGCCCTCAATGAGCTCATAGTTCAGTGCGAAAGATGAACAAACCAGTGGTTATAGATCACAGTACCTAAGATAAAATACTCTGAAAGAAAAGCAGTGCTATGACAGAGAGGAACACTGGAAGGATAATGATACCAAACTTGGCATGGCATCCAAGGCTGTGTTGTCTTTGTGTTAAGGCTGCAGTTGAATCAACTGAAGAAGAGGTGAGGAAGGAGGTCATGGGAGGCCAAAGGAATGGTCCATGAGAAGGCTACAGGGTGTGCGGAGCCAGGAGGGTGCTGAACAACCGAATATCATTTAAACTGTCTGCAGTATTGAGTGTGAGGAGAGGTGTGCTAAGGGTTGCAGCTTTGTAGAGCTGCAAAGGACCAGTAGCTGTGGCAAGGAGGCTCTTTGGAATAAAAAAGGAACTCATAAGTTATTTGAAGAATGACATGATCAGATTTATATTTTGCAAAGAAGAAGCTGATTGCAAGAGAGAATAAATTGGAAAGGAACAAAACAGAAAGAAAAAGCCCCATTAGCTGTGTGTCGAACTAATACAATTTAAAATGATGGATGCTTGGATAAAAGTAGAAGCACTGAGAAGAGAGAAAAGCTCGTAGATCCAGGAATATGGAACTTTTGACAGGACATAGTGATTGATTGGACGTCTGTGTGGAAGAGTGGCAAAGAAGTGTGGTAAGAATAAATGATGGTTTCTCAGACTTGTGGCCTGGGCAAATAGGTTTAACTAATGGTGCTAATCACAGGAAGGTAAATGCAGGAGAAGGAGCAGATTTTAATGAGACAGGTGAGTTTCACATGGACTTTTGAGGTGTTAAAAAGGTACCCAAACGGTGATATTCAGTAGAGATTTGGACATGCATGTCTGGAGCTTTAGGGGTTAGTCTGAGCTGACAGCAGAGGGTGGGCA
The DNA here is from genome assembly GCA_004027875.1 of Aplodontia rufa. Taxonomy (NCBI): domain Eukaryota; kingdom Metazoa; phylum Chordata; class Mammalia; order Rodentia; family Aplodontiidae; genus Aplodontia; species Aplodontia rufa. The sequence continues at coordinate 2,139 of PVKS010021808.1, read as the reverse complement.
GTGGCTGGATTCACGCAAATGAATGAGATCACCCAGCTGAGGACCAAATCCCAAGAAGTACCAACAGTTAAGGGGCTGGGAGAAGAAAAGTGTAAAACAAAAGTAACCGAAGGAAAATGGGTCAGAGAGTTCAGAGGAAAATGAGGCAAGAGTATTTTCACAGCGGTCAGAGGTGGGCAGAATTTCAAGTAAACAGTGATGACCCGTGTCAAAAGCTGCAGTGTTCAGATAATGAATTGCAAGGAAAATTGTAGTATCTTTAACATAAGTCTTTTTTTTTCTCTTTACAGTGTTTTTTTGTGTGTGTGTGTGTGTGTGTGTGTGTGTGTGCGTGTGTGTATTTTGGCCAGCAATAAAAAAGTCACCTTTGTTAAGCCCGCATAGATTCAACTTACTTATAATCCTTTGTACTTATTGGTACAGAATACTCTTATCTTTTATTTAGAGGCAGGGAGGGGTAGTCCTCAGACTTTTCAGCCCCAATGGGTTTAAAGTTGCAGTCTGAGAATAGTTAAGTCACTTAATACTCAGAGCCTTGATTTCTTCATCTCTTACAGAGGAAAATCACACTTACCACATATAAATTTTATGAATAGTAGAAAAATGTGTGGATAAGATTTCACATATAGTTAGAATGCAAATCATTTTAGCTGTGTATATTTTCTGTGTCATATAGAGCATTTCTTTTAACTGAGCCACACTTAAGATTTTGAGTTACTTACATTTTTGCCTAGGCAATTTATGTTTTGAATAAATATAGTTGGTTGATATTGCATAGAAATTTTTCTGACCTCTGATGCTGTATATTTCAAAATTATTTTGAAGTCTATGAGAAGGTAATTTTATGTTGGATCTTTGGACCATTCATAGAGAGGATTATTTAGGCTGGTGGATCAAAGATAGAAAATGAAGTCACCTAATTTTAGGCGTAATTGTGCACATGTATTTACAGAGAGAGTGTCTTAAACTGCTGAACAGCTTCTAAGTGAGCTCTAGTCACAGAAAGCGCCTAGGACTGCAGCCTTACAGGAGCTGCACGTAAGTTAGATGAACAGTTCTTCATTGCCTTCAGAAACAGAACAGGTTTTACCCTTAAAACAAACTAGAAAATTTTCCATAAAAATCTTTCTTAACTTGCTTTTTCCCTAACATGGAACATAATGTGTCCTTGCTGGAAATCCTTGGATTGGTCTCATACAATCATCTTGTGATTTTTAGTCCTTCTCTTTCTATCAAAAGTACTACATATTCTACATCAGCTCCTTCTATTTTTATCACTATTTACTAATCTCTCGCACCAGCACCACTCTGGGAACACTGTGTTCTTGAAGGTCATGAATGACTTACAAATTAGTAAATCTGTTGTTTCTTAGTTCTCAATGCCTTGGAATCTTTGCGGGATTTGCTGACAGAGCCTGGTTCTTTGAAACTCATGTCTCCTCCAATAACAATAATATTAATAATAATAGTTACTATAGTGGAGTGCTCTGTTCCAGAGGGTTTCGAGTTACCTGTTTTTTATACAATTCTGAGAGGTATTTATTTTTATCATTTTAAGATTTGCATAGGTGAGAAAATATGCCTAAGAGCACAAAGTATCCAGAGCATCAGATCTTAAATACACATCACAACACACTATTTGCTGGCCATTCACACTATATATAGTATACCGATCAGTATTGTATTTATAAAATATCCATCACTTGGTGTAACTGTAGCTAGGTAGTTCTTAAAGTAAATATCAAGATAGTTATCTCAAAGCTACATCTTGAACAACTTTCATTTACCCCAAGGAGCATGTATAGAATGTGACATTCATGTTAATTCTTTTACGTGATTTGTAATGCAGCACAAAAACTTCCTAGATGACAATACTCTCATTACTTTAAATGGCCAAATTCATGTCATAAATGTCACCTTGTGTGAAAAAAATGACTGAATAACACTCAACTGTTATGCAAACAGTTTTAGATGATTTTATAGGAATATTATTTGATTTCAAAATAACTACAGATAGTCACAAGCATTTTCCTGAGTGAAATATTTTAAGATGTGTATATCTGTCAGGTGTTTAACATGTTTTTGGATTCCAGATAATCATAGAGATGACAATTACAGAGCATTAGCCTAAGTCTAAAT